>PVJI01002631.1:0-141165 GCA_004026765.1 Micronycteris hirsuta | reverse complement strand
GATAGATTATTCTTGGTTATAGTCCCTTGCTTTTCATGATTTGAAATATCTCTCTCCAGCCCCTTCTTGCTTGGAAGGTTTCCTTTGAGAAATCCGCTGACAGTCTTATGAGGATTCCTTTGTAGGTAACTGTCTCTTTTTCTCTTGCTGCTTGTAAGATTCTTTCCTTATTCTTGACCTTGGGTAATGTAATTATGATATGCCTTGGTGTGTTCCTCTTTGGGTCATGCTTCTTTGGGGTTCTCTGAGCTTCTTGGATTTCCAGGAAGCCTATTTCCTTTGCCAGATCTGGGAAGTTTTCCTTCATTATCTGTTCAAAAATACGTTCAATTTCTTGGTGTTCCTCTTGTCCTTCTGGCAGCCCTATGATCTGGATATTGGGTCATTTACAAATGTCTCTGAGGTTCCTGAGACCCTCCTCAATTTTTTGAATTCTTGTTTCTTCCTTCTGGTCCACCCCATTGATTTGAGATCCAACTTCCTTTTTTTCCCTGTTGGTTCCCTGTAAATCTTCCTCCATTATCCTTATCATATTCTTTATCTGTTCAACTATTTGCGTCCACCTATCTTCCAGTTTTGTTAACAATTTGATTACAAGCATTTTAAATTGCGCCTCTGATAGGTTGACTATGTCGTCATCCGTTAGTTGCAATTTGTTCTGATCTTTCATTTTGACAATTTTCATTCTTTTTATCTCGGTGCACTTGTCAGCTGGCAGGTGCCTGCAACCTGGGTCGCTTTTTGGATGACGTTGCCTCTGGGGGCGGGGCCTGGGAGGAAGCAATGGCGGCTTCCGATCACTGTGGGCTCCCGTCACTCCTCTGCTCCCCAGTTCCCCACCGCCTTTTCTGCCAGACTCGGTTCTGTTGGCTCAGCTCTGGCCTCTCTCCAGCAGCATCGCCAGCTTGCTGGATTCACCCGTTGTTTGGGGCCACGCCCTGTTCAGGCACTGGCGGCCTGAGTCCCTCCGTGAGAGCTGCCTCTCACTCTGCTCCTCCGCTTGGTTCTGCCCTGCTTACTGGCCTGGATGTTCGTCTTCTCCTACCTCCTGGGTGTCAGACTTCCCTTCAGTTCGATTCTGTCCATTCTGGTTTAATTTTTCTCTACTGCGTTCGTTATTTAGACACTCTGGATGTGCGGGCAGCGAGTGCGACCACCTACGCTGCCATCTTGGCGGAAGTCCCCCCACCAAATCTGTCATTTCTTTTCCTGGTGAGTATTGTTTAAACTTATTTCTGGAATATTTAAAGATCCAATCCTTAAATATTTTAATTTTCTCCCCCTTTATCAACATTTAAATTTACATAGGTTCAATATAACTCTACATAGAATGCATATCTCATGCTAAAATTAATAATAATAATGAAAGACTCAAATGTGAATATAGCATCAAATAAAAAAGAACTAGTTAAACCTTACAAAATATTCAAGTTAAAATCAAATTCACTAATTGTTTGGTGTTATGAGTGAACACTGACTCCGAATATTAACCATGTTAATTTAGCAATCAGGTTCTACATCTTATTTCTTAAAGCGGGATGTTTGTCATTGAACTGGAAAAATATTCAGATTAAAATTAAATATTTTTCCTCTACAGAAATAACATAATTCTAAAATTGTAACAGAACATGAAATCATTTTTTATTCCTATATTACTTGTTCTATATATTTGATGGTATATATCTCTATATATTTCCAAAAACTATCATTGATATGTTTTTTACTTTGAAAGCTGTTTTATTAAATACAATTTTAAAATTTAAACTATCATACAGCAAAGCAGTCATAATTCTTTGTGTGTATATTTCCTTGCTTGTTCTTTCTTTTCCTCTTTCCCCTTTAAACATTGTATGATATACATAACTTAAAATCCTACTATTTTCACCTTACAGTGTAACACTAGGAATTCCTCAGGATCTTTTAAAACTGTTTTAAACAGTAAAAAGTGCAGCATAATATTCCGACATTTGAAAAGTCATAGACTGCATGACATGTGAAACTAGAAGTTAAAAAAAAAAAAGAAAACAACAAACTGAAAAGATGGGCAAAAATAAAAACACTTTTTTTCATATTTGCATATTTTCATATCACATTTTACAGTTCAAATTACATAAATGTTTAGCTTTTATGCAGTAAAATCTATTCATCTTTTCCCGGTGACATTGGCAATAACCTCTATTGCTATTAAGCTCAGTAAATCTTTATCTGAGTATCAGTTAAATAGTCTCATTGTTCTATACTGCATTGGTTTAAATTTTTTGAAGTATTAATAAAGTGGGTTTTTATGTTCAAAATACTGTAGATGTCTTTTAATGCATTTAATTTATATAAGTCTAATAAATAGAGAAGTAATTATGACCAGATGGATTTTTATTGCGTGCAAGCTATTACACTAAGAAATCAGAGAATTTAACTATTTAATTTATCTGGGATTAATGATAAGACTCTATGTGACAACAGAGCTCTGCCCTACAACTTCTGCAGCAACAGGCCTGGAGAGCCAAACCACAGCCTCTGTAAACTTCAGCTTAGAATAGTCGAGACTTGGTCAATGAGTTTGAATTTCTCTAATTTTTGCCTCCATTTTTGACACAGGACTAACTGGTGGTAGTCAAATATGTTCCCCTAATCAAGTACATAAGATGCCCTGCTTGTGGTTACACCACTTCCTCATGCCAACAGCTTCTGATCAGAGCACACCTGAAGCATCCTTTTGTTTTTCTTTTTGCTATAAAGCTTTCCCATATCATTGCCTGACTTTAGGTCTCTGGCAAATGTTAGGTAATGGTAGCCGACTCCTTGCTATATAGAGCAAGCTCTGAACAAATAGCCTCTGTTTATTCTCATTTTGATGGTCTTTATTTATTTCCAATGTGACATGTGTTTTAAACCTGGATAATTTGTGGATTTTTTTTCTACCTTTAAGCTTAAAATAATAGGAAATTATCATGATATGTCAAGTAGTAATTTGGTCTTTTATTATTATTTTTGTGTGGAGTTCTATGATTATTAGCAATACACATACTCAGTCCTTTCCTCTTTGTCAGATATTTTTCCATATTATGTCATATAGTGTTGCTTCTTTTTCTGTTTTTATATTTCTCACTTGGAAGCAAATGTCATTCTTGTTTAGGTTTTACTTCTCTGTTTTCCATGTCTTTTATCATCTTTATGGTGGTTTAAACAATATGTCTTTTACTTTCATATTCTATTCTGTTTTCTTCCCAGGTTGCTTTTAATCTACTCTTAATAGTATAAATTTAATTCTACCACTCTCTTTTGGGATCTCTCAGATTCTTTCTTTTCTTCGCCCATTCTTTTTGTCTCTCTACTCCCATTTAATTTTGTTTACAGCTTACAAATATCTGGACCATGTGCTTTACAGTGTTTTTGAAGACATCAAGCAGAAATCTTTCAAAAATGTTTTGTTTTCTTACACAAGTAATTCCTAAACTATTAGTCTCAACTCTAGGGAAACACTACATTTAAATGGTTAAGAAAGAGAGAGTCTTTAGGGTCAAATAATTAAAACATTGACTCTTTCTAATTGTGCTGGAATGGATCAGTTTCTTAATTCCTGGTTCTTAATCTTCTCACCTGAGAGTGAGAATGAGAATACTTGTTTTAGCCCATTGCCTTCTTCTTTTGCAGTTAGCTCCTAGGTTGTGCATGAATCACTATATTTTCCCAAATCTCCTTTGTGTTTGTGCTAGTGGTTCTCAATCTTCAGAGGGTGTAAGGATCATCTGGAGAGCTTGGTAGAACACGGTTTGTTGACCTTACCTTCAGAATTCCTGACTCAGCAAGGTTGAAGACTGGGAATTTTGTGTATTTGCATTTATGACAAATTTCCATGTGATTCTCATGTTCCAGTCCCCATGGTTCCAGGGCCGTACTCTGAGAACTTTTGGAGTATGTTTTTATATTTGTTTAATTTTGTTGTTTTCCCAAAATAAAGCACATGGACTTAACTCAGGCCTCTGCTTCTCAGTATATTATTACCAATAATAGAGTTCGTGACCTTCTCCTTTGCCTGTTAATATATGATTTTAATTTTATCTTTAGTTCCAATGCAACTATTTGCTTTTTTTTTTTTTTAAGAATTTATCTATTTATTTTCAAAGAGAGGAGAAGGGAGGGAGAAAGAACAATGTATGGTTGCCTCTCACATGGCCCTCACTGGGGACCTGGCCCGCAACCCAGGCATGTGCCCCGACTGGGAATCGAACCGGGACACTCTGGTTCCCAGCCTGCGCTCAATCCACTGAGCTACACCAGCTGGGCCGCAACTATTTGCTTTTGACTTTTTGGATATATTCATAGACATTTTAACAGGAAGTATAAAAGACAATTATTAAAACTGAAAATCTTATTAAAATATTAACTAGAGAGTCTTATAGTTCTGTATGAAATTTTATCATGTGTAGAAAGTTAATTTGTCTTTTTTTATTATAAGTTTAATGTTGCAAAGTCTATGCCTTAGATTCAGGTAATGATGTATTATAACATAATGTTGACAAATGATAACCAAAGTGATTTTTACAGTTATTATTTGCCTAGCACTTTATGGTTTACAGTATAGTAACAACTATGGTCACAAGTTGGTCTTGCACATACAATCTTCCATACTTCTCATCACAAATATGTCATTTTGGTATTATTGCTCCATTTAGAAGTGAAATTATGGTTGCTCAATTATAACACATGGCAAAGCCAGGTTTACACCCATGTTTTAACATTGCAATTCCAGGTTTCTTCCAACCAAAGAACAGGTACTGTGTTAGAAAGACTGTGGGTGAATAACACCACTGAGAAATTAATTAACAAAATATGCTAACCTGTAAAATCTTGGGTGCAGAACTTTTATTTGCCACATCACTTTGACTCCTATCCCCGATAAGCTATCATAGCAGAGAGACTCTAACTCTGTTCTCTTACTGTATAAACCAATTTAACCTTGAATTTGGTATTTATGGTGGTGGGCGCTATGAAACTGAAAACTATTGCTGAAAGTTTTGGCATTCTTTATATGACATTGAAAAGTCCAATTAAGATTATGTGTGTGTGTATGTTTTATATATATATATGTGTGTGTATATATGCATATACTTGTATATATATGCATGTATGTGTGTAAAATATATGTGCATGTAAAATGTGTGTGTGTGTATTTTCCTTGCTTGTTCTTTCTTTTCCTCTCCCCTCTTTATGCATTGTATGTTATGTATAAATTAAAATCCTACTATTTTCACCTTTCAGGGTAACATTAGGAGTTTCTCATGATCTTTAAAATTGTTTTAAACTATAAAAGCTATATATATAGTTTTTAATATATATGTGTGTATACACACACACACACACACACACACACACACACACATATATATATATATATATATATATATATATATATATATATATATGTATCCATTCAATCTTTTCCTTTCCTCTCCTTCTGAAAAAGCCCAGATTGTCTCTCTTGGTGGGTTAGCCAAATCATAGTGGGAGGATCACAATGCATTAAACAGGTCTGAAATTTGTTTCTATTTCCTTTAATCTTCTTTGGAACTGGTTCAGTTTCTCTGGCAGACTGACTTCTTCCCTTCCTTGCAGTGTTGATGTGGAATTTCCATTTGTAGCCTCCCCTCCTTTTTTGCACCAAGCTTTCTACTGTGTAACTTTCATTCTCTTCCTCAGCATGACTCATATAAAGAGCTTACCCCTACCCAATACATTAACTGAAGTGAAGGCTGGACTTAATAAATTATGAAAGAATAGCATCAAAGTTTGGATTTCTGAATTTGTTTACTGATAAATGAGATTTTCAAGCTTTAATGGTATGTTTTCTATCTTAAGATCCTGGGATTGTTACTATTTAGCTTTTGAGATTGGATGAGATTATATGGTTTTTATTTGCTAATGAAAGATTAATTTGGTTGGTATGAGATCAATTTCTTTCTGTTTTCTGAACATATTTTACTTCTAAGCTCTTGCAGGAAGTTGAAAACTGGGTAGCATTTCCTCTCATAACGAGCTGACAAGGGTCTCGACTTGATCTGGAGATATACTAGCATTATTTAATTTATATCTCCTAAACTGAAGCCTTATTTTTTAGAATTCTTTTTCATTACACATAATAATAGGAACAAATAAGTCATTAAAATCCATCAATTATAATTTTAATGAGACTATTTAATTGCTATAATTGATCGTAGACTTCCTTTCTGTGTGACTGTATAGCTCACTTTTCTCTTCTTTGGAAACCGCTCCTTACAGTCTCATTTGTACCGTGTGTACACTACCTATTACTTGACCATGACTCACTGATTAAGTTGGGTTTGACTGGAATTCAAAATAACCTTGAATAACTTCTTATTTTTTTGAAATATTCAAATTGGCTATTTAAAACATCCAGGCCTTTGTTTGCTCTTGAATATTTTCTGGATAACTTTCAACTATACAATTCAATGATTAAATCCTGTTAAATTAACAGAAGTTAGGTAAAAATAATTTACATGTAAATGACTCTTGAATATTTAAGACTTGGTCATGTACAAGTGTAAAAAGTTAAAATAAAATTTATAATTGGCACTGTAAATCAGCAACATGCAATAAGCTTTTTCACCTTTTCCAGAAAGTCAACAGTTCTTCCTGGATAATTAAAATGCAGAGGCAATTTAGATGGTGATAAAATATGTAGGCTGTAAAGCGAGGCTGAATTCTATTACTAATTCTGGCACATCCTAGCATGTGCCCTTGGACAAGTTGCTTATACACACCATGATTCAATTTCTCTAAAATGGGTATAATAGCAGTGTCTTACTTAATATGATTCTTGTGACATTTAAATGCATTAATAGATTTAAAGTGCTCAAAAGGTACTTGACACATAGGAAGCACTCAAGAAATTATGATTATTATAATTACTATTACTGTTATTTTTATTAATTCGATTCCAGAACTATTTATTCCATATTTTCCCAATTTTTTTTATAATGATGAGATGCTATTTTTTAAAAAAATATTTTATTTATTTTTGGAGAGAGGGGTAGGGAAGGAGAAAGAGGAGAGAAACATCAATGTATAGTTGCCTCTTACGTGCCCCCAACTGAGAACCTGGCCTGCAACCCAGGCATGTGCCCTGACTGGGAATCAAACCAGTGACCCTTTGGTTCGCAAGCCCGTGCTCAATCCACTGAGCTACCCCAGCCAGGGCCCAGTTGTTTTCTTATGAAACAAGTTTCGAATGTAGTTACAATATATAAATATGCCACACATAAACTATGAAGTGTTGCAGCTTTATTCCAGCATAGAATTATCAGGGGACATGTCTTTTATTCAGAAAAATCTCATATGAGATGACAGTTTGGGTTCCATTTCAATCTAGTTAACTTTATCATTTTCACGAATGTGCCAGGTCTACATGAAACACAAAAATTACATACTTATAAACAATATAAAAATTCCTGATCTATGTGCCAGGACCTTCATGCAAGAAAGGGCAAAACAACACTTTAAAAGGATTTAGCACCATTGGAAAGCTGCTGAGAAATATAGCACATAATATTTGGCTGAAGATTATCGTCTCTGTGAGAAAGCTTGAAAACAGAGTATCACGGTGTCTCACAAGGTGTTACAGCACATTCGGCGCACTGCTCTTTATGGAGGCTCCAGCTAGGAGATCTACGTTTGCGTAAAGATAAGTTCGGCTCTGCATTATCTGCCCTGTTTGGGCATAATATCTCCCTTTACCTTAAAAGATTTTACTTTGGACTAAAAAATTCAATACAGCTGTAACAGAGGGACATAAAAAAGTGTTATGCCAATTTATGTTTCTTTATTGATTTCATTCAAACCTCATTAAACTTTGTATATATGCAGATCATGATTTTTTAAAACTCTAACAGCTTTAGGATGTGATGGGTTATTTAGCAGAAATAAATTCACGAACATCTTTATTCTTCCCTTTAGATCTGGGACACAGTTATGTTCTTTTTCAGCTTTTGGCTGGGAGAGAAATTTCCGAGTTATTTGTCCTTGCGGACAACCTAGAAGGTGAAGTGGAATCACCAGGTGATAGAGTGATGACAGAGTGTGAGTGTAGTTAGCACAGGCTTAAAATTTTGACCTTTCCTGACAAAGCATACATTTTGCCATTGTGAGGAGCCCTGAGAAATCCTTTAGCTTTTTCCTTTCATAGACATTTATTGAAACATTATTATAGACCAGACACTGTGTTAACTGGTCTGAGAGATTCCCAGATGAATCATGTCTCTCTTTTTTAAAGTGCTGATGGTTTAAAATCAGGTCTAGACTCACAAACCATAAATGACAGTATGATGTGGTAAATGCTATGTAAGAGGTTATGTATAATGTGATTTGAGTATAGAGCAAGAAGAGATTACTTGTCTGAGAGCTGAGGTTGTTGCTAAGAATAGGTTTTCAGTGAAGTTACTAAGCTGCATGTTGGAGAATAAATAATAGCCTTTCAGGCAGAGAAATGGGGTCAGGACTTTGAAGTAGAGGAAGAAACATCTATACCTACATGGATTCAAGAGGAAACAGGGTGAACCTGGGAAAAGTGAGACATGGCTGGAGCTCATTGAGAGGGTGTGACTAACCATTAAACCAAGCGTGCACTCACGCAGTTGGAGGCTCCTCACCCCTTGAACTGTGTGTTCTTCCCACTAATCCCACAGCGGAGCCATTTTCAAGGACGCAGCCTTGAAAGAGTAAAGTGTTGATGATACATCCTGGATGGTATAAGTGACGGGATCTGGTTAAGGACTGGTGTAAACTTTTGAGATTTCAGTGGGCAAGTGCAGAGTGGAGATACACTAATCTTGAGGCCACTGAGGACAATTCTCTTACTTGTCAATTCTATTACTTATTAAGCCTGTATCTACCAAACTGGAGTGATCCTCCTCTTTCTTCAGTCTCTCCTTGCACTCCGTGTACAGGCACCAGTTTCTTACTTCATAGAAAATTTCCTGAGTCTGTGAACCAACAGACATCCAAACCAAACATAAACAGTTGGGGCACAGAAATGTGTTCCAGGGAAGAAAATAGGCCCCAGGAGACAGACTGGGGTCTGGCCATGCAGTGCTGTGGAAGACATGCTGAGCAGTTTGATTTTCCTGTAGGGAAATGGGTGAATTACTTTTTGATTTACAAAGATGACTGAATTTGTGTCTCAAGGATGTATGGAAGGGGAAGAATTCATCGCCGAAAGTTCAAACAACAGGAGCTTGCAACACTCCATGTGAGAGATGATGAAGAACTTAGCCTACAGAGTTACGCAATAAGGGCAAAGAAGAAATACATATAGGAATATTTTAGGTGGTAGAAACAATGAATGTGATTGTTGATTGGATAACAGCTAGAAATAGAAGATGAGAATAAAATCTTGAAGTTTTGAGTTAAGTGATGACAATATAACACATAATGAAAATATAAGTGGAGAGAGAGGTAGTTCCAACATAGGCCACAGATGAGAACTTCAATATTAGAATTTTAATTTTGAGAAGTTTATTGATGACACATGAGGAAATGACTAGTGGCATTTGTAAATATGATTTTGGAGCTCAATATTGAGGCCTAAAAGGAATATGTCAACACACAGAGGAGTCATTAGAGCCATGAGAATGGACAAAATCCACCAAGAAACATGAAGATCAAGAAAAGAAAAATGATCTGATCTGAATAGATTATTAGAAAAATAGACGAAAAAATTCAGAGAATGATTTTGTCAGTTGAGATGCTCTTGGATTCAATGAACAAAGAACCTGATCTAAACTGGCTTAATGAGAGGAATTATCTCAGGTGGAAAGAAGCCCATAGCTGAACTTTCCAAGTCTGATTGCAATAAATTTTCAACTTTAAACTCTTCCTTGGTCTGGCTTTCCTCCTCAGCGCCAAATGACTTCTAGAAGCAATTGAGGTTATGTGGTTGGAAAGACAGAGAGAAATAAATACTCTCTTAAACATGAAAATAAAAGGCATTCCCTTCAGCCTTGGGACTAAAGCACGTGCTCATCCCTGGTCAATTATCAATCACTAGGGAAAGGCTACTGTGGCATAGGTTTTCCGTCACCGACATATGGTATGGGATTGCAGTAAATGACCAGAATATTTAGGACCTATTGAAAATTACAGACTTTGGAGCTAAAAATGATGTCAGCTTTCCTTGAGTCACATGAGCTGGTCTGGGAGGGGTAGATACCTAAACAAAAACAGATATCTAGACAAGCAAACAACCTTCTCTACCACACTGGTATTTAAGAGGATAAAATGTGATAATTTATGCTTACTGACATTTACTAAAATTCAGGAATGTTGGTGTGCACTTTATATATATGATCAAGTATTTTTTTGCAAGGAATGATTTCATTGTTTATTTATGGTAAAAAGAAAATAGGTGTCTGTCTGTGGGTCCATAACATCATAGCACCAGGTTGATTTTCCAAGAGCAAGAATTTTGTATCCTAATGCTATCCATTGAGTCTCACTGTGTTCCCTGAGTTGTAACTCAGTCACTGGGAGGGAGAGCCTGTTCTGATATTTTGGACTCTGCTCATGTTCCCAAGCCCAAATTGTCCCATGTCCTCCAGTTTAGATCCTGTTCCAAACACTTGTAGCATTCCTCAGTTTGCCTTTCAGTGCTAGAATTTTCCTTGGTCTCATTAATTACTCGCCCTAGGAAGATGAACCCTGACTCCTCCTATCTCAATTTGAAGAGTGAGTGGAGTTACCAAGCAGCTCACCTGCTGTGTTGAATATTCTAGGTGCCTGTCCTGCCCCAGTGAGCAATGTAAGGCTTAGCCTGGGCTCTCTCCCATACCTGAGATATCTGACCGTAAACTGCCCTGCTTCACAGATGAACACTAAGAGAGGTTCCCCAAACCCCTTTGATATTTACAGTCTGTGAATCCGAACTGAGAGAGAACATGTGCCACTGTCTCTGTAGCTTTAGACAGATTTCCAATATTTCTATGATCCCAAAAGATTATATATCACTGATTTTAAAGAAAACATATTATTTGATAACTATTAACAAATTAATATTTTTTAATTACTTTATTGTTGTTCAATTACAGTTATTTGCATCCTCTCCCTCCCCTCCCCCCTCCCCCCACCTCCCCCCAGCCTCCCACCTCCCCCTTAGCTCCCTCCATGTGTCCTCTACAGTGATTCCTGAAAACGCCTCTCCCCATTGACCCCTCCCCACTCCCCCACGGCCATTGATAGACTGTTCTTAATTTCAATGTCTCCATCCATGCCCTGCTTGCTTTCTGTCTCTGTTGTTCACGATCCAGTTAAAGGTGAGATCATATGGTATTTGTCCCTCACCACCTGGCTTACTTCACTTAGCATAATGCTCTCCAGTTCCATCCATGCTGTTGCAAAGGGTATAAGCTCCTTCTTCCTCTCTGCTGCGTAGAATTCCATTGTGTAAATGTACCATAGTTTCTTGATCCATTCAAACAAATTAATATTTTATCTATCTACTTATCTGCATAGAATTAAATCAACTGTTTAATCAAAGACAGAATATACTCAGATCTTACTTGAACTCAGCCTATAATTTAAGTAGCTGAACATGAAATACTTAAGCAATTTGCAGAGCCAAGACAAATTTAGCTAGCTTGTATTGTTGAAGGTTTGTGATTATTGATATCTGTCAGTTATGTAATTTAAAACCGAGGTAACTTATGCACTCTAGACTCCATCTATAGGACATAAAGAAAAAAGCACATTTTCCCCAAACCCTTTTGATATTTACAATCTGTGAATCAGAACTGATATCACTAATTTGGTTAAAGATTCATCTGTATTACTTCTGGCTTGACAGGAGCTCAGACTGCAATGACCAACTCTTCGGAGATTCTAATACTGTCAGGAGGCCATTTTTTGTGAGATATTTTAAAGAAATAATACTTATATAAAATGGGAACATTGTATTTGATTTATGTTCCTGACTTTTATCTGAGTAAATGTCTGAAACTGAATCCTTTTAATGATTGTCCTTTCCCAGTTTATCATTACATATTAGTAAGTCAGATATATACAAATGTCTAAGTAAAATCAATTTTAAAAGAACAAACATGAGTATCATTACACGAGTTCGGCATGTGTCCTTCACTTCACAGGGCACACCTCGGTCTTGTAGTCTAACTCTAAGCAGACCCCATTTTTGCACATTGCCTCCCGTGATTTAAATGGGCTCCACCGTGTGTTCCTGCCTTTACTTGAAGCTATGAGGAAGACATGTGACACATTCATGTTATTCATGTATTCCTCCCAGAGCCTTGTGGTTTGCTGTCTGGGGATCTGGGCACCACCCTTCAAGTGTTGCGTTATTTTATAACACGTAAGTCATTTATTTGTCACCTGCAGACAATGTAGATGAAAAATAAACTTGGGAGTTAGAAATACAAAGATAACTGGGAAGAAATTATATTTGTTATTAAAATGGAGAAGAGAAGTATATCCAAGGTACCATAATTCATAAGGAAGGATTGATTAATGGGGATGCCTCAACATTACTAATTTTTATATAACTAATTTCATATAACTGATGTACCATATTTCAGAAATCAGTGTTTAGGTGTATGGGGTAAAACACAAGGATTAGTGCATCAGAAGCAGGACAGAAGACGTCTTTGAATCAACTTCAGCTTCACTATACAACTCTAGCTGTCACATGTGCTTTATTTTTTATTTGATGATTTCTTTAAAAAAATCTGATATCTAGATTTAGTCTTTGAATGACCCAAATGTCTAACCATTGAATATCTATAAATTGATTTTATCTAATGTTTACATTCATGTAATGACACACATGTAGCTATAAATTATTGCTGATTTCTGTTTAATATCATAATATAGTATTTCTAATAATGTTTTTCAAAATATAATATATATCGGAAGAGAGCAACTCTACATTCAGTATAGTCTCTAAAAGCTAAACAAGTGAACTTAGCCTTTCATCATGTTCTATGCAAAATGCATATTTCTAAAAATTCTTTTCTGGGGTATGAAATTCAGTGTGTCTATTAGAAAACAAAGCAAAGAAGCACATTCATGTGTAGAAATGTATTTTAAACACACACTAGGTAATTATTATGAGCCAAAGCTATCAACCTTTGGCTCCAGAAACTTGGAAACCAATCTTGGAAAATCTAAAATGCTCTCTGGGAGACCAGAATAAATGAATGGTTATCAAATTGCAATGTTAGAAAATAAAAACATAATTTCCGTATGGTGGAAAGATAGCAATGTAAAAAGTTAGAGTAATTGACATGAAAACCAGTACTACAAGCTTGCAGAATGTTCATTGCCTGTCATTTCTTCTCCCCTAGGTTTAGATTTCAATCAAAGATCCGCTGTATATATGGTTACCATAAAGTTATCATGCAAACCAAGATACATTGGAGCATGAATGGGGAAGTACTAGTGATAATTACTAGAGGCAGCTGGAATATATATTCACTCAAGGTGCAAATATATTTTCAATGAATGCCTAGGCTACCATTCCACTCCAACTTGTAGCAGTGCTATAACCTCTCTAGATATGTTACTTATTCTCTACATGCTGATTTCCTCTTCAACGTAACAGGAATAATAATAATAACACTTAGGGCTGCTACGTAGATGACTTCTAAAATTCCTGTACGGTTTCCTAATACTACTTTGTTTTGTTGCTGCACAGTATTACATAGTATTCCATTAATAATGGCACATAACTTATTTAACTAATTTAGGTTATTTACAATATTTTACTATTACTAGCAATGCATCAATGTCATTGTATTTACATCATTTCACATATATGTGTGTACATTTCTGTAAATTCCTATTGCTACTCAAAAGGTATATAAATTCAGTGTATTTCCGAACTCTCTGAAAGTTTCTTAAGCCATAGGAATTCTGTCTATGATTTTAATACTTCATCACTGAATGATGATCTCATTACATTCCCCCCCCCCTGAATTTTAGTCACTTTTAAGTGTATATTTTAAAGGAGTATCTCTTAGAATTTTATGTTTGCAATGGGGAGCAAGGAATAAAAAATAAAGGTAAAAGAACATGAAAAATTGGTTATAATAGAGGGAAGATACCATTAACTGCCTTTTTGATTCAATTGGGATCCAGGAACAATTTCCTTTCCTTGTGCTTGGCAGAATCATTTATAGTTATTAAGTGCTTTCTTGAGCCTTGATTATATCAGTCTTAAAATGGCACTCATCCCAATGGTGTGCTCTTCAAACTAAGTACCAATTTCTAGCAAATCACTGTAATTAATGCTAGTTAATTATTTTTTGTCATTCTTCTATCTTATGCTGTGTCTCCTCTCTTTCTGGGACTCTAGTTACACTTATATCAGACATTTTTGCATTATGTATTTTTTCTGTCTCTTCATCCTTTTGTCACATTAAGTATTCATAGGGATGTTTTCTTCTGACCTATATTCTAGTTCACTAAATCTCTTTTCAGCTGTTATCTAATTCCCTGTGAAAACAATACTTTGAACTCTGAATTTCAGTTACTGTCTATTTTGGCTATAGAGTTTGCATTTGGTTATGTATTGTAGTCCAGTTTCTGCCAGAACTCTAAATCCTGTCTTTGTTTCCTTAAGCACATTAAACACAGTTATATTTAAAACCATATCCATTAACCTCATCATAACAGTTCTATAAGCAGATATTTAAACTTTCTTTGTGCAAAAAAATTCATCTGTAAATGGATTTTGAGGATTAAATAACATAGTTACCCCAAAATGCTTCTAATGCTGGGCATATAAGAAGCATTCAACTGATAAAATCAACCACCATCCCTCTCTTTATGATCATTTTTTATTTTCATTGCATTATCACCAACTATTATAAAGAATAGATAAAAATTTTATAGAAAGGCCCATAATATATCAACTGGGGGAATCAAACTATAGTATACTTAGTGCAGCTTCATAAAATGTGTTAGTAGTTTGGAAAGAATTATGTAGTTATTTGTAATACCAAAAATCATCATGATACCATGAATTTTTCTAATATAATATTATTCTTTTTGATATATTATTATTTTAATTAAAAAATAAGCTTTTCCTTGCTTTTAAAATAAACTTTCTTGTCCGAGGTATCATTGGCAATTATGTTTTCCCATACTGTTGGTTCTCTTTTTATTTTAATACTGTTTTCTTTAGCCGTGCAGAAGCTTTTTATTTTTTTTTTGTTAAGATTTTATTTATTTATTTTAGAGAGAGGGGAAGAGAGGGAGACAGAGAGAGAGAGAAACAGCAATGTATGGTTGCCTCTCACATGGCCCTCACTGGGGACCCGGCCCGCAACCCAGGCATGTGCCCTGACGGGGAATCGAACCGGGACCCTCTGGTTCCCAGCCTGCACTCAATCCACTGAGCTACACCAGCCAGGGCTGAAGCTTTTTATTTTGATGAGATCCCATTTGTTTATTCTTTCCTTTATGTCCCTTGCTCTAGGGGACATATCATTGAAGATGTTGGGGCGTGGGATGTCTGAGATTTTCCTACCAATGTTTTCCTAGGACTTTTATGGTGTCACGACTTATATTTAAGTCTTTTATCCACCTTGAATTTATTTTTGTGTATGGTGTAAGTTGGTGCTCGAGTTTCATTTTTTTGCATGTAGCGGTGAGGGACAAATACCATATGATCTCACCTTTAACCAGAACATAATCAACAAAAGCAAAAAGCAAGCAAAGCTTAACCAGAGACATTGAAATTAAGAACAATCTAACAATAGCCAGGGGTGAGGGGACAATGGGGAGAAGGGTTTATAGGAACCACTATAGAGGACACAGGGACAGAACCAAGGGTGGGGAGGGGAGCGGGGAAGGGAGGTGGGGTTGGAGGGGGAGGGGAGGGGAGAGTATACAGACAACTGTGATTGAACAACAATAAAGTAAAAAATAAAATAAAATAAAATAAACTTCCTCTTCTGAAAATAGTCTAAGCCAACATTATTTTCAGTTTGGTCAGGGAAATGTGTGGTGAAACTCCTCTTCAAGGATCTCTAGGTCACTGTCACTGTGCCGGCCCTCCGTTGATGATCCTTAAAGGACAGTTTGACCTTCTGGTGAGTACTCCCTAGTCACTTTGCTCTAGGACAGTGTGCTCTGACTGTTGGAAACTGTCTCCTTATACTGAGTTTAAATGTGCCTCCACGTATGCGTATTGATTGGAACCAATTTTGCCTTTTGAAGCTGTGCCTGTAATTCAACATGTTTCCAGAAAAACATCCATTCATTCTTGTAATAGAGGATTTAAAACAAGCCTAATCAATCAACATGTCTAGGGATGTACTTGTCTATTTTATTCTTAACTTTAATTTTATGTAAATAATAGAGTAATTGTATAAAATGCCATGGCTACTTTTTATTCATTTTAGGATTCTAATTTTAATGTTACTTATATTAATTTCATAAACAATTTTTTTCAGTGAATGCTGTGGGTAAATACATTGTTCTGTATTTAAATTGAATTGAAAATCTACAGTAAATGTAGATAATAAAGTTAAATACTTGAAAAGCATTTCCTATTATCATGTATGATATCCACATTACAATATGTGTTACAAATTTCCGATTTATAAAAAGTGAGGTTTTTGATTACCTTCATTTTTGGATCTGTAAAAAATATATATTTAATATTTTTTGAAAGGAGAAATGCTGTTTGGTAAGTAACTTGCAAATGTCATCCCAGCAGGAGAACTTTTAGAGCGCTCTGAATAATAGAAAACACACTTACTAATCATAGTTGTCTTACTGGTAGGGTTTTCTTTTGCAAGCACTCTGCACAGCTCCAAAGATTACTAAATTGTAAGAAGCAGTTATATATGTGAATTTAAAATATCTATACTCAATTTTTGGTACTTTATCTTTAACTTGATTTATATTTTGAACTATCCTAAATATATAAATCTATTTTAATTTACAATACTAATTCTACAAATATAGTGTTGAGTGTATTTATCATTTTTTTAAAAATGCCCTTTTATTTAGGTATCTATTTTAATAGCTTTTAAAATTTAAAGTAAATTAACTGAAGTGTGTATAAAATGGTACTCCAGCATGATAATTTTATTTCTTTCTATGTTAAAGTGTATGACCTTTGACTTTTCCTTCTTCAAACATACAAAGGTGAAACAATGGAGAAAAGATAGCTCTCTAAAAGGTAAAATACTTTATTTCACAAATGAGGTGACACAATGGAAAAGCCATTATTGTCAACCTCATCCTAGACAATTATCAGGTGTAAAGTGTTTGTTTTTCTCTAAGTATTTTTCTTTTTCTAATTTGCTCCCCCATTTAGAATTTGGAAGAAGAGTGATCAAATTAACCAAGGAAGAGAATGTTATGTGTTTTCACAAAACAACTAATGATTTATTTAATAGATCACTGGCTATCACCAGTACTTACTAAGCATGTTATTGTGTACATAATTTAAATAAAAAAACTGATGCTAAAGAATTGTATAGTTTGCCTGAAGTGAAGATGCACTGGAGCTGTAATGGGACCCTACATACGTGAGACCCTAACTCTGTAGTTGTGTTTCCCAGTTTACCATGCTGCTGCTCCAGTAATAAGATACCAGATAATCAACTTAGGTGTGTACAAAAGCAGAGTTCATATGAGACATTCCTGATGTTACAGTTTTGGAAATTGCACATACTGAACTTGACACTCTTCTAAACAATATGACATAATATTTACTGTGTTATACTGTCACAAAATACCTTTGCTCATAAAATTAAAGTCAATTACTAAAATAACTCTGTCAATTAGGTAGAGTGGTTATATACTGACCACATAATTATTGGACAAGGGAATAGATGCAACAAAGGCTTAAAATTATGAACAAAGAAAGGAAAAAGTAAGAGTTTTTAGAAACCCTCAGAGCTTCCCCCATCCTCCTTTCTTGTCTAAACCTTCTTAAACACTCCAGACCATTTTTCATAACCACTGTTCACCTTCACAAATAAAGACCATAACTTTCTACACACACACCTCTCTCTCTCTCAAACACACACACACACTTTTTTTTTTTTTGACCTTATAACTTCAATTTGGACATGGCGCCAGGCTCTGTAAGTTTTGTGGTAAAGATCAGTAGTGGATCTGTATAATTTCTTCCTCAAAAGTTATTTAAACTAGGAAATATTATAAGCAAATTTTACATGTTCTTGTGATTGATATTTTGACCATTATTTTATGTGACAACAAACACTTTGAAAAATTCATGATTGTCCTAAAGTTATATAAAGTCAATGAAGAAGTATATCACCATCGATCAATTTTGAATAAAAATACACAAATATAAGTGCTGGGAGATATTGTAGCTTGAGTAGTTACAACAGGACTTGATCAATCTTTTTTTCGGTATGATTCTGAATTTGACCGCAGTGTGATGCTGCTGTAACGTTTGACGGTGAAGAACATTTAGGCCAACAATGCAAGAGCCCTGAAATAAAACTGTATTACACCCCTAGAGGTGTCCCTCCTTCACCTTCTCAAGAAAACTGTGGAATAAAAAAATGACAACTGTGCCTTAGGCATAATTTTTGAAATTTATCTTTCTTCCTCTGAGAACTATTTTCTGAACATGTGTTCCCAGCAAACATCCTGCCCTTGTAGGCAAGTGTGAGCGATCCAACCTTTCACTTTGTTAGTAAATCTTTAAATTACCTCCATGTTCCAAATGTAAGTTTCAGTGCAGCTTGTCTCTGGGTTGAGGGCCCTCAGGTTTTCATCAAGGACTGTATGAACTTTAGTGTGTTCTGATACGCTGAGACCGCAATGTACTTAGAACAGACATAAGAAAGATCCAGATTGCTTTATTGACTTTTAAAATTATACTCAAGAAAGCACGTGTAGCTAGCTCATCGTTGTTCATATATTCTTAATATTTTGGGATCAGAAGATTATTTTGAGATTGAAAGGTAAGGTAGGAGCTATTTTTTTGGTGTTTCAAGAAATGCAGATAAAAAGACTGGCTGAAGACTACATTTGAACCACAATGATACATTTAAATTTGTCTTGGTACTAGGCACTTTTTGTCTATTGGAGTAAAAATAAAAGAATCACATGTTATATGTGGATTTTAAATCCCATATTAAATATAGATTTTTCAATAGAGATATTCTATCTATTAACTTGAATAAGCCTAGGTGTAGAGAGATATTTTTCTATTTTACCAAAGAAATAAAACAAAACCATTCACTACAGATGAAGTCAACATTAAAAGGACACCAGCTGGACAGTGGTCTCACAGAAGAAAAAACAATATAGCAAATAATTAACAAAAATAAATGTAATAGCTAACATATAGATCATATCAAAATACATGGAGATAATCCATACTTTACCTGTGGTATCTTATTTAATGTAAAAATCATACGACAGGTCCTACTATTGTCCTGGTTTTTGGATAAGACAACTGAAACTTATTTTGTTATAAACTAAGTGATTGTGTCCCTTCAAAATTCATATGTTCATGCCCTAGTCCCTAATGTGATGGCATTTGGAAGCGGGGCCTTCGGGAGTTAATTAGGTTTAGATGAGTCATGAGGATGGAGTGCTCAGGATGGTATTAAATGATATTAGGAGAAGAAGAGAGGAGAAAGTCCTTTCTCCTGGAACAGACCATGTGATGACACAGAGAGAAGGCAGCCATCTGCAATCCAGGTGAACAGCTCTCACATCTGTTGGTACCTTAATCTTAATCTTAGATTTCCAGTCTCCAGAACTGTGAGAAATATATCTATTGTTTAAGCCAACCAGTCTGTGGTATTTTGTTATAGCAGTCTGAACTAAGACAGGTTATAGTCTAGTAAGTAGCAGATCTAGGACTCCAAATTTCTCTCTGCCACATTCCAGAACCAATACACTTAATTATTAAAATATGAACTTGGGTAAACAGTATTTTATCTTCACACCACGTTGGTTAACATAGTTTGTTCCAGTTCCCAGAATAAAGAAAAGAGTGGAAGGGATTACTGATTGCATCTGTTCAATAGTCTACCTTGTATCTGGGACATTTCCAGAAGACCACTAGGTGTTTGATACTTTTGTATTTCAGTCAGAGATTTTGAGAGCCCTACTAAGGTTGTGCCTTCCGGTTGCCATAGAGTTAAGGTTCTACCAGACCACTAGCTTTCCACACAAAAGCCTTTTACATATAGAATGTATAGTCTCTCCCATTATATATGCTACATGTTAAATTTAAGATGAGCACAACAAGGTGGTTGTTACACACGTGGGTTGAATATTTGTGTCCCCCACTTCCCAATTCTTACGTTGAAATTCTGCCCTTCAAGGTGATGATATTAGGAAGCAAAGTCTTTTGGCTGTGATCAGGTCATGAGGATAGACTGCTAGTGATTGGGAGTGTTGTTTTACATGAGGCCCAAGGGTGCCCCTACCTGCCTCTGCCATGTGAGGATACAGTGACCAGACTTCTGAGAAACAGGCTCCACCAACCCCCAATCAGCAGGTGCCTTGATATTGAACTTCCCAGCCTCCAGAACTGTAAAAAATGATTTCCTGTCATTTATAAACTACACAGTTTATGGTATTTTGTTATAGCAGCCAAAGTAGACTAAACTGTGGTCTTGGATAAAAACATAATTGTGAAGTTTGTCAGAGGATAAAACACATTAACTCAGATACAATTATTTTCATTGCAGTTAGTCATTCTAAGTTAATTAACCAGTTAATATTTTAGAATGTTAAATTTATGTTCTTATTTTGGGCAGATTGATTTTGAATATGCATTTATTTGTCACTCATTAGATTAAAAGATTTTTGATGGGCTTCTAATACATTGCATTCATTATACTGAGAAAGCAAATATTACTAAAGATTTAAGAAAAAAAGAAAATATTAATGTCATAAGTTCTACAAGTGAGTAACCTTTTGAACACCTTTGGCAAAATCAAAAATTATGATAAATGAAAAATAAATCCTGGAAAATCCAATCTTTTTACTTTAGTCATGTACAAATCTTCCTTTTCCCATAAACTTTTACTAGCTCTGCTATAATGCAACACATACAGTAACTCTGAATTTCAAATTGTATGCATCTTTTTGTGAATATTAATGTGAATATTGCTAAAAAACTGCCCTAAAGGGCAATAGTAGGAAAAAAGAAGTACTGGCTTAGATAAATATTAGATCTACTAGTAGAGTGAATCCTATCAAGGACCACATCACATTGATTTGTGAGTAAGACTTTAAGGTTTCAAGCTCACCAACCAATGGAAGAAGAGACAAGGTGATTGCATACATATTTTTTATAGTGCAGTGATACATCAGAAGTTTTATTGAAGCATTTAGATTCAATGGTCTAACAGGATAATTGGGAGACAACCAAGGGCAAATGCATTTTAAACAGACAAAAGGAGTATATGCAAGCTGTGGGAGTGGGGTAAGAACTGTGGGCTTGTTCACCAGACACCCCTCTGCATTTGGTCCATCTTCTCTAAAGTTCTGTGAGGTGACAAGGAAAGTTCTACAAAGTGGGGCACATATTTCCACGTGTATATGTGCACATACATTCCAGGGACATTTAGCCGAGACGACATTCACAGGGGAGACCAGGCCATTGCATTAGATGGTGTTTGAAGTGACCAGGAATTAGATTAATAACAAGACTGAAGAACTGAAGAGACTAATATAAACAATTTGAGCATTGCAACAGTTTTTATATTTTATTCTAGATACCTATTTTATTTCTCTTTCTTTGTCAGAAAAGAATTATTTTTGTATAATCTCAAACTATTTTTACAAAGTACATCCATGGCAGATTTTCATAGTCAACCTAATTTCACATTTGATGTAAAAGACTTTTTATTGCATTATAGTTTATTTTACTTATTATTTCATTTAATTTAATTTTTTAGATCATATGCTTTCATTTATATGAGTCAGAATAAATCAGCTTTGGTCATCTCTTGGCCCCACTCCCATCCTTCTAGTCACCCAGGACTCCTTCCCAGGGAAGAAGCATTTGCTACTGCCTCTAAGGTTATTTTTCTACTACTTCATGCTGAGATTCAGCCCTAGTTTCTACCCTTGTTTCTTGGACATTCTTCTCCAGAAGGGTTGAAGATGCCCCTGACAACTCTGTTTGCTGATGAGCACCATGGGCCTGCAGGGCACTTGTCTTTGCCATCATGCCCATTGCTGCCCCATCGTCAGAAAGCACCCATTCTCTCCATGATCTACCTTGTCAACATCCCCTATTCAAAGCATCCCCCTCCTTCCCTACTCCTTGCATCACCTCTGCACACAATTCCACCCAGGGAGCCCTTAGAAGCTCAATGCTGGCCTACTCCAACATATAGTGGCAAAGTACATTATATGTTATCTTACTAACTCTTCTGTTACTTCTGTATTAAAACAAACAAATGAAAATATGAGCCCATGACCTGGCTGGAAGCTCAGTTTGAGTCAGTAATAAGCTTGACTTCCATAAAGGTTAATGTGATTTGTGGTGGAATAAATAGGAGATTAATGATCCAAACAAGGAGGGGTCTTGCCCATCTCTCTGTTGTCAGTCTGTCTCAGAGCACCCATCCTTCTTTCTTAATTTCTTTTTCCTTTATACAGTCAATAGAGTGAAAGCTCAAAAACATACTATGGATGTCGTGCACTTGGATTTCCTCAGGGCATTTGACAATATGATATGAAATGTGGAATGGATGAAAATTCAGTTAGAGAAACATGATTTCACATGCAAGTGCTTGTGTGCCTGTGTGCACATGTGTGTATGTGTGTAACAGCTTTGACAGAGACTTTTTGTCATTCAGTATGGGAACCATATTTTGAAGATGTTATTAAGAAACTGGATTTTGTCCAGAAAGTGGCAGGCAGACTGATGAGGGCATGGGGATGTCGGCATGGAAAGGAGACTCATGAGAGGGCTGGCTCGAGGAAAAAGGGATTATTTTGTTTTGTTGTTGCATGTAACTTCAAAGGGCAAAACTAGGACTAATGGTAGAAGTTATGTGGCCCCAAGTTTAAGCTTTCATAACAGGAAGAGCTTCTAGCCATTAGAGAAGTTGGCAAGTGAGATGCTTGAGGTGTCCTAGTGAATGGCGAGTTTCCTGTAACTAGAGACATTCATGCAAAAAGATAATTCCTTCTAGGAACATTGAAGCAAAGTGTCAGGGTGAATGTGAAGACCTTAGGCTTTTCCCATCCTACAATACATTTTTTGTTTAGTTTTTTTAGAATGTCTGAATACTTTTTTAAAAATTAATTTTTGCGGTGACATTGGTTAATTACCTAGTATGTTTCGGGTGTACATTTTATAATACATCACATGTATATTACATTGTGTGCTCACCACACAAAATCTAGTATCTTTCTGTCACCATATATTTGACCCCCTTTACCCTCTTCTTTGTCTCCCCTGCTTCACCTCTTGTATACTAGTCAGCCATAAAAAATAAGATGAGATAGCGCTATTTGCAACAACATCTTGAGAGTATCATGGTAAGTGAAATAAGTCAGATGGAAAAGAACAAAAACCATATGATTTCACTCTTATGGTGGATGTGAAACAAAAAGAAACAAATAAACTAATGAACTAATAGAACAAGCAAAATCATAGACACAGATAACAGTAAGGTGGTTACCAGAGAGAAAAGAGAGTAAAGGGAGGATGAAGAGGATAAAGGGGTCAAATATTGTCAGGAAGGAAGCTAGACGTTATGTAGTGAGAAAAATAAAATATATAATTTTATGAACTAAAAGTCTTACTCCAATAAATTTAAGTAAAAATGTTTTTCATAGCACTTCTCATTTCCTAAAACCATATATTTACATTTTTACTTATTTATTGTTTATATTTCTTGTGAAGTCAGGACTTAACCTTTCTTTTTTTCTTTCTTTCTTTTTGTTAAAAAGGCAGATGCATAAAAATTGTTTTTTTTAGATCACATAGCCCAAAAAGCTTTTATTTTTTCTTATTCATTTTATTTTTTAAATATTTAAATTTTCATTAATTTATTAATTTTTTGTTTGAGCCCCCTATTCCCAGTTTCCTTCTCCCCTTTCTCAATCATTAGCTTATTCTCTTTATCGATGGGTCTGTTTCTCTTTTGTTTTGTTTATTCATTTTTTTTAGATTCCTCATATAAGTAAATTCATATGTCATCCATGTTTTTAGAAGACTATGTAACAGTTACTGTTGAGGGACATTTTGTGACTGGAATGGGACATAAGAAGAATTTCTGTGGTTTTAATTACATTGCTGTGTTGAGTTTATGAAAATTTATCAAGCTGTGCTCTATGGCTTTAGTAAACCTGTGTGTATTATATTTCACTAATATGTTAAATATCAGAAATAAAACTAAGATCCCATTTTATTATTACCTCTAGTAATGATATCTTCTCTTCCTTTCTCTGGACAAACTATTTTAGCAGAACAATTTCTTTGTATTTACATACACATGTATGTACCCTGGAAAACATATTATAAAACATATTGAATGGTACCAAAGGTAGTCAATTTTATATCTTAGAAATATGTTTTAATATATGGAGGCCTATCTAATTCTTGGATAATTTTGTCTTTCATTTTCTGATGGATATTCAGTAAGTAAATTTGATTCTAGTATTTACTCTTTCAAAAAGTCTGCACTGAACACCTTTTTACATTATTTTTTTGTGGTCTGGTATGACTTTTTCTAAGTTAAACATAGAAACTGAATACTATATGAGTATGATTTTATTTTTAATGAAATATTGTCAAATCGATCATCCCCACTTTCACTCAGATCAGCCGTGTTTGAGAATACCAGTTTATAAACACCTTCATCAAAATGGATCAATCTTTCTCTTTTTGTGGAGGGCAGGACCAATAAAATGCATTGGTCCAGTCAAGATAGCTTAAAGTATATAAAGCAAGATGGCATCACTCATGTCAAGTGAGATAGCTGTAAGCTAGCCATGACACTTTGGTTCAAGAAGGAAACTACCTGTCATGTTAGACACATCTGGCAGAGACACACCTAAGATATCTGCACACATGACCAGAACAGCCTTGTCTGCAGAGCCGGACCACCCACAGATAAGCTCCTGGGGAAATTCCCCACTTGCCATTAAGGGTGCCAAACCAGTTATCAAGAGACCCAGAAGGACGGACTACACCACTTTCAAGGTATAACGGAGGCAGGCTCCAGACCACTGCTGATATAGCCAAGCTCCACACACCAGAGTGCTGCTCCTGCTATGCGGATCTCCCTTGGCATCAGTTGCCAGAGGCCCTGCCCTGCTGGATGGAGGACTTTGTCTGCCCTGCTGCCCACCTGGCTCCTGAGATCCTTCCTTGCAAGATGCTGACAACTCCCTTGCCCACAGTGCTGTCTCCTGGACCTGCAGACTGAGACTCTGGGACTCAGGTCCATTATCCTCCATTGATTGCTACATGTGTATGTATTATATTTCTCTTAGATTGTTATAGTATGAGTAGGATATTAATGTATGTTGATGATCTACTTTGAGTGAACCTGCATTCAATAAAAGCTGAGTGGATAGCACAGTTACCGAGTGTGACTCTTGTCTGTTCCTTGGTGTCATGCTGCTCAGCAGGCAGCTAGCTGAGCAGTTGCCCAGGTGACTTACAGGAAAGACTGTATCATAAACATACACTCATGATATAATATTTTTTAAAATTATTGTTGTTGTTTTAATTTGCATTTTCATGGGCAAGCTGAGTAGCTCGTCATTTGTTTGTTGGCCTACTGATTTCTAGACTGAGTCTAAACTATGGTCTTAACTCTGCACACCTAGAAGACAAGAAGGAGAATATTAGGCAGGCAAGAGGCCAAGAAATTCCAGGCAGAATTAATTATTTCTATTCATCTTCTTCTAATACCAATTTAACTCTTCTGACTAGAATTGGACCGTTTTAAGTCTACCTGTCCCCACTAGTTAGTAAGCAGGGCATAAATAACTATGTTGTATTATTTTTTTCCCAGATTCACCAACAATACAATAGATCTCTGCCCATTTAAGGTTGTGATAAATATGTATCAGATAATGTGACATTGCAATTTGGGAAAAAATCTTTCAAATTGGATATATTAGTTTTGTAGGTCTCTGAATTAACTTTCAAAGCCTATTAATTAGTTATAATTCAGAAACAAAGTTAGTACTCCCCAAGAGACCATACCAAGTCATGTTCTTTTGCTTCATAGTATTAAAATGATATATTTCTGAGTATGTAATCCACAAGACAAAAGAAAACACAATTTAAAAAAACATCCATTTCAAATAATCTCTGTGAATTAATTTTTATGAGCAAAATTTGCTGATAGGATTTGAATATTCCCTTTGTGATGTCAGGCTATGGCAGAATACCTGGGGAACTTAGGCCCTCTCTGCTGTAGATATTTCTGACAGACAGAGACACACTGAGGTAAGACAAATCTTTGCACTAAGAAGGGAGGTGCATTGAGATGACTAATTGGATGCAGATATATCTTTAAGAATTATCATCAAACATTAATGTTGCTGTTTTGGTCCCAAAGTTGTGACCTAAAAATAAATTGTTTATGTATCAATAATTGTTTACTTAAAACATAACTAATAATGTTGACCTAAATCTTTTATCAATGTATCACACAAGATATTTATTTTAGAAGTTATTTTAAAGCATAAAAGGACAAAAATGGAAGTCTCCAGTCCAGAGAAACATTATATTTTCAGCACCATAATTATTGTCATTTACAGTGCTGTAAAGCTTTAATCCAGGGGAAACTCATCAGTAAAATATGACTCAGTTTGATCTGAAAGTCCTTGAGAGGGGGAGAAATATCTGCAGATGGTTGCTCATCTGCGTCTCATAATTACAGTATATGTTCACACTCTAATAAACCTAAAAATATATAGAGACCAATATAGCCAATCCTCTGAATAAGCATTAACTAATGAACATCTGGAAATGGCAGCATGACTTATAATTGAGTAGATAATTTCCAAATCAGTGAAGTGGTGGCTGTTAATTTGTTAGTGTAAGTCCTCCAGTACCACCTAGGCCTTTAAAAAGCACTAGCCCTTTTTGAAACATTTATTTATGTGAGTTATAATATTATACAGTTTTAAATAAGTCTCTGTATGGAAATGTACTTCTTGGACATAGACAATTACGTGGTTTGGTGAGTCATTGGGAATACCAATCAAATGATTCTAAGAAAACCAGATGAGTGGGAAAATCAGTAAGTTCTATTCATGTATTTCCAATAGCTATAGATGAGCCACAGGGGATACAAAAAGCATCCCCAGGAGGGAAAATGATTTATAAAGTGCCAATTAGTATAAGCCTCAATTCCAAAGACACCTCATTTTCTGTTAGTTACATTCACCACTTTTGTGGCATTTGCAGAAAATTAATTGCTAAATTTATTCACCAGTAAACATGACATTCTTAAGACAATGGTATTCCAAATTTGTTATTTTTTTTAAGATTTTATTTATTTTATTTTTAGAGAGAGGAGAAGGGAGGGAGACAGAGAGGGAGAGAAACAGCAGTGTATGGTTGCCTCTCACATGGCCCTCACGGGGACCTGGCCCACAACCCAGGCATGTGCCCTGACCGGGAATCGAACTGGGACCGTCTGGTTCCCAGCCCGCACTCAATCCACTGAGCTACACCAGCCAGGGCCAAATTTGTTATTTTATCTTAGTGTTCTGGGCTCCTAGTTTTCTGACTCAATCAGAGTAGCTCTGTTTTTGCTAGTTCTCTTTTTTTTCCAAATGCCATTAGTACTTGTTTTGATAAGGCATTGTGTTGCCAAACAGAAAGGTTTGAAACCCACACATTTAAGGATATTTCTATTATAAAAAAGACAACTTGATACTTGACATCAGCATGTGAGTTACTCAATGTGAAATTTCAGGAAAATTATACAACAGGCCTGAACTGAATGTATTGTAACCTAACATAATTCGTCAAGCCTAATGACCTACAATAAGAAAATACTTAGTGGTAATCTACTGGCTGGACTATAAAAATAATATTTACTAAGATATTGAAATATCAGAAAATATTTACATTAGATTTGTTTTCATGAGTAAAAGGACAAAAAGTGATAGGTACAATTTAAATTATATACATCACATAAACTCACATTTAAGAAAAATAAAATATGAGTATTTTAGTATTTATTTTTCCTTTTTTATATTTTAAAAATTTTTATTCATAAGCTTATATTGTTTTAATAAAGGAAAATTGCTTCCTGTATAGTAGATATTTAAAAATGCTGGTTGGTAGCAGAAATGAAAATCATCAGTCTGGATAAATTGTTATATGCAAACATAACAGCTCTCTCAGATATTTCTTTTAAGCATTTTCAGTCTTTGCATGAAGCACCATTCTTCCAATGATTTATTCACTTATCAAAGAAATATTTATAGACCACTCACTATATGTCCAGCACAATGATATGCTCTGGGAATGCAAAGAAAATGAAGACCTCATTCTTAAGATCTTTCTAGTTGTATCACAGATGCTATTGTACTATGCAATTGCAATGGACTTGGGAACATGGAAGCACATGGAAGGCAGCTAAGCCAGGCTGGAGAGGGCTCCAGGGATAATTCCCCAAAGTGGAAGAACCCTGTGTTGAATCTTGATAACTAACATTTAACTGAGTGCTTATAATGGGTCAAATGATGTTCTCTTTGTATTTATTTACTTAGTACTAAGTATAGCAATCCTAGGAGAAGTGTGATATGAATTTGATTGTGTTGATACATACAGATGAGGAAATTGAAGCAGAGAGAACTCATAAAGGTAATAAGTGACAGAACTGGGATTTCAGCCCAGAAAATTTCGCCCTAGAGACCCTAATCTGAGCTACCACACTCATTTGTCAAGCATGATGTGGCAGAGAAAGATTAACTCCAGACAAAGAGATCAGCAGGTGAAGTGAAACAGATGAGAACACTAGGAACATAGCCGTTTGGAGAGCCAGACTACGGGCCTTAGTCAGGGACAAGGTGGGTGGGGCTGAGAGGGAAGCTGGAGAAGTGTCAGACAGTAAGTTACCACAGACCTTTGTGCCATGCTCGAGCTTGAAATTTATCTTGAATTGATGGGGAGGATGATTGATAAGTGTTTTCCAAAAAGTGACGCGATCAAATACTTTTTTCAAAAATTCACTCTTTTGAGTGAGAAGAATGGATTGAAGAAAATGTAGAGGCAGAGAAAAGTTAAAATGAAGATTTTATGACTCAAATTATTTGTATTAGTACCAGGCATTATTTTCTAATATTTGATGATTTTATTATAAAATAAATGATTAGAATTTGGAATCTAACATAATGAATGCCATGTAAACAATTAGTAACTAAATGGAATAATTATGATTATCATCTCTAAAACTGGATAGAAAAATAATAAAATATATATTAATTTTGTGGATTCAGGGCGCTGTGTCCACATTGACTAAAATGTGCCCAGTGAGTTACTGACTAAGAAAGAACAGAGAGGTAAGTATCAGTTTGCTCTGTCCGAATGCAGTCTGTCCTTCCCCCACATCCAGACTTAGGTAACAAACAAGAACTTTAATAAACCCTCTCTAGCTGCACTAGTTGGCCAGGGCTTCCATAACAAATTACCACATTGGGAATATGAAAAAACAGAATCTTTTCTTTCCTCCTCCGAATTTTAGAGGTAGGAACTTCAAGATCAGGATGTTAGCAGGTCGGATGCTCTTAAGGCCTCTATCCTTAGCTTGTAGGTGGCCACCTTCTTGTTATTTTAAAACAACAACCAAAACATATTTATCAGATTTAAAACTAGGGAAAAACCAGTGGTAAAGTACCAAATAATGATAACAGCTTGTGAAGGCAAGAAAAGGAAAAAGAAAAAAAAGAATCCCCCTCCAAAAACCTATTTCTAAAACAGTAGAGCCAAAGATTTTTATTTCTTAGCAACTAATTGGATGATTAGAAAATCAGTTACTAGCAACTTAATAGAATTTAAATTTGTAATAACCTGAAAAGCCAAAGTATGGGATGGGATAGGTTTTACAATTTTTGTAGGAAAAGCCTTTTGGCATCATCTATTAAACCAAAATAATGATACAGGGACCACTGGGGAAAAATGTAAGCATTGACCACTAAGTTAGTTAAAAAAATGAATCGTATTTTTATGTTTAAAATAGATAATTTTTATATCTATAACAGATACTTCAGTTTTGAGTTTACTAAAATATACAGTATTTATTTTTGCTGCTGTTCACATTCCTACAAAAATATGAAGAAAGTAGGGCTAGTTAACTCACATAATGCCACACCTTAGTTCTTTTAAAGTATCATTTTCTAGTAAAAATAAGAAAAGAAAAAACAAATCTTTGGAACCAAAAATGGTGTTGATCACAGGTTTTGAAATACCTAGGGGTCCGGACCAAGTTTCTCTTAAACTGAAATAAAAGTAGTACCTATTTTTAACAACTTAAAGAAGTTATATAAGGATTAAATAAAACAATGCTTATTAAGTGCTTAGCTAAATGCCTAAACTGAATAAAAGGAAGGGCCTTGGCCCTTTCTGTTCTCTTCCCTTTTCTTTCTTTAAAAAAGAAAAAAGAAGAAAACTAGGAGAAAGGTAGTATTGGAATTTTGGAAAATAAGTACATGGCAAGCATTTCCAAATCCAAAATTATTATTATTTTCATTATTTCATTTTGGCTTAAATACCTTTTCTTTATGTAAGAGCAACCCTAATATTTCCTGTAGGTTAAAAAGTTTGTCTCTAATGAAACATTCATATATAAGTAACAGGAAAGTTCTCTTTCAAAAAATATCTACTGAGAACTGAATGTATTCATTTAAATCTTTAAATTTGATGAATGTGAGAAAGATTCATCATTGCTTTCATTTTTTTTCATACTTTAGCCCCTCTTCTTATTGTTTTGCAAATATTTCCAGTACTTCAAATTACTAAGTAAGGAGATTTTTACTTATCAAATACCTACTTTCCTTTGAATCAGTATCTACACTTTCACTTCCTAGTTTCCCTGGCTGTCTTTCTGGTAAAGAATCATTTTTTTATATATCAAGTCTTAGGATAGTTAATTGTTAAAAATGACAATTAGAACCATTATTAATAATATTTTTTTTTATTTTCTGTAAATGAGAAAGAAAAGTAAAGAAAGCCCAAAAACCCAAAGGCACAGAGAAAGATAACGGGATGCTACCTGGGAAAAAAATACCTTGCTACATAAATTTTTTTGTTTGTGTGTGTGTGTGTTTATTTCAAGGTCTCTCTCTCCTTTTATCAGGATTAAAAAATTAAATTAAGTTTAGAGATCAGTCTCCTGTTAAATACACCATCAAGGAGTGGATGCACAAAAATCTGAACATCAAATGACTAATAATCAATGAAAATAATAATTATATTCACTGCCACAGGACATCATCTCTATCACCAGGGTTATTGAGCCATGAGTGGAATGCAGTCTTCCCTATATTCTGTTATATAGACACTGTGATCCTATTTATGGAGTGCTATCGACACTTCAACAATTGCCCATTTGGGCTTATTTTTTCTATATGTTCACAGCAGAAAAATCCACCTCCTGATTACGCAGTCTCACACTAGCTATGATAACATTTATAAGTCAGAGAATATAGTTCAGCTCTCTGACAGTCATTTTGTTTTATGATGAAGATGATGATGATCATAATGTGATGATGTTGAAGTTAAAATGATGATGTTGTAAAACTGCTTTGTGGGTCTTTTTGCTTTAATTTTCTATAAATTGTATTTATAATTTAAGACAATAATCATAATCTTGTTTTTAATGTACAAAGTTCATTGCTAGGATGAAGAGGGAGACACTTCACATTGCTCTTATGTACTTTAAAAAAGAAAAAAGTTCATAAATATCATACAATATCTTGATGATCAATGTACACTTGATATGATATAACATAGTATAATAATTTATTTCAGTAATAGGAAATCAGGACTCCACAGGTATGAACATTTATTCCTATATTTATAAAGTAAGCACAGCTGCTCTCTTTAGAACTCTTTCACATAAAACACCAACTTTTGATTTGTTAGTGACTTCCCTTGCGTAGGGGAGAAAAATTTCTTCTACCCTCAAGTTTCCTTCAGTTAGTCTAATTATCAAATAGATATGAGAAAAATTAGAAAGAGAAGAAGACCAAATTTAATTATGTGCATATGTGTGGGGAACTCACAGGCATAAGAAGTTCAAAGATAGAAAGGGAAAATTTGGTATACAAGTCATTCTGAGCTAGGGAGGATGTAAAGCACCTTTGGGCTTCCAAAGGTCATTGCAGGGAGAGAGCATATTCAGTAATTAGTAGTTTGCCCTGCCATGTAAATAGGTCAAAAATATCATCTCTGATAATCTCCTATTATGGGCACATTCCTTAATTCAAATTTTCTAGGTAGTTAAGGAGGGTAGGGCAGAATTTTCTCTTTAGTTTGTAGGGTTTTGGCTCAAAACAATACACATACCACAAATATATCTTGGGATGATTCATCCTGAGTCCCCCACACTTGAAATCTCTCAGATTCCACTGAGTTTCAGATTTAGTTGCTAACTCAATCTTACATGTCTGCAACTGTAGCCACTATAGCTGCCTCTTCCGTCACTGAACTTACTCTTTCTGCCCTTCTCTCTGGCTGCTGTGGCTGCCATGGATTTACCCTTCCACTGGGTCATAATGTCCATTTCCCAGCTGCTGTTGATTATGAGCCCATCACCTAGTGCCACATATCTCTGCAGCACAAAGCAGAGTGCCAATGTCAGCCGTCACCCTGGAAGCCTGTGTCATTGAGCATGCTTAGGGACAGCCTTGCCGCAGCATCTCTGATAACAGGACAAGGGTAATGAAGCATCTCCAATAAATTTTCTGAGAGAAAGCAATTACCTAGTCATGGGGCCTGAACAACAGCAATGTGATCTTTGATCATGACATTCTCTTGTGAATTTTCTGATCACCTCTATGCAAATACTCAGGAATATTGACAGAATTATATCTGATAAATTTGCTTTTGTGTATCCCCTGCACCGTAGATCAAAGAAACTGTTGTAGCAAATCCTGGGAGGAGAAACTCATTATATATTTATACTTACCATCATAGTCTGAAAAATGACAAAGCATTATTTTTACTTCATTAACCTTGATGAATATTGACTTCTTTTATTTTTGTCTTTGGTTCTAACATATATAAAAAATTGACATTACTTGTATAATATATAAAAAATAAAACAAATACTTAAAAAGGACAAAAGACTCTTTTGAATATTTTAGAATATTGACAATGATGGCATGCCAATGTGCAGATGATGATTGCATGAAGGTAAGTCTAATTCACAGCATTTAATTTCTTTCAATTTACTACTAATGCCATTTTCAGTTACTCTTCCTAATCCAAATTCATATACTTCCTTGTACAAAATGATTCAATTCATTTCTGATTGAAGTACAGAATCTTACTCTACTAGAAATTTTGAGTCTGAGCATCCCAGTATTTGCTACATATTTTGGCTTTCTCAAAGGCTGCTCTCCCAGGATTGAGTAAACCTTAACTCATCGCCTAGAGATTACTTTTATATATTGTCATATTCTATGAAAATATACAGCTCAACTGAATTGAAATATAGCAGGTAATGTAGATTGATGGTGAGTGAATGTGTTCTGTGTATGTAGAGAGAGAGAGAAGTGAAAGTGTGTATCGGTTTGTGGTTATCTGTGATGAAATTGTTCTATGTGAATTGGAAGTGTTTATATTTTAACATAATTGATGCTTCCTAATCAGTTTAATTACCTGTTTGTTGATTTATTATTTTAATTAGGAGGACTTAAATTGCAAATAACATAAAGCCTCAGTTTAATTGGCTTAAAAAATAAAGGAGGACTTCCAGCCAAGATGGAGGCATAGGTAGACACACTGTGCCTCCTCATACAACCAAAAGAAGGACAACAACAATTTAAAAACTAAAACAACCAGAACTGACAGAAAACTGTACTGTATGGAAGTACGACAACCAAGGAGTTAAAGAAGAAGCATTCATCCAGACCAGTAGGAGGGATGGAGATGGGAAACCCGGTAGAGAGGGCTCGTGGCAAGGTGGCGGCTGGCAACCTCAGGTGAGGCAGAGTTTTGTGGAGCGGAACGGGCAATGCTGCAGCTGGCTGGCAAGGCAGTGGCTGGTGGATCAAGCGAGTCTGCAGCTGGTGGAGCGGGTGGTCTCATATTCGTGTGCAGATAAAGGAACAACTGGGGAGCGAAAGAAACCACCCAACCCAGGGCCCCAGAGTAGGGAAATAAAGCCTCAAACCTCTGATTGAAATTACCTGTGGGAACTGAGACGGCAGTGGGAGAAACTCCCAGCCTCACAGGAGAATTCGTTGGAGAGATCCACAGGGTCCTAGAACATATACAAGCCCACCCACCCTGGAATCAGCACCAGAAGAGCCCACTTTCCGTGTGGGTAGCAGGGGAAGTGGATGAAAGTCGGCAGAGAGCGGAGCAAGTGATGCTGTTCCCTCTCAGACCCCTTCCCCACAGACAGAGTCACAACGCAGTGACTAGGGTTGCCCTGACCTGGTGAATACCTAAGGCTCTGCCCCTTATACATAACAGGTATGCTGAGGGAAAAAAAAATGACCCAAATGAAAGAACAGACAGAGGCTCCAGAAAAAATACAACGAAGCCACGAAGAGATAGCCAACCTATCAGATGCACAGTTCAAAACACTGGTAATCAGGATGCTCACAGAATTGGTTGAATTTGGTCACAAATTAGATGAAAAAATGAAGGCTATAAAAAGTGAAGTAAGGGGAAATGTACAGGGAACCAATAGTGATGGGAAGGAAACTGGGACTCAGACCAATGGTGTGGACCAGAAGGAAAAAAGAAACATTCAACCAGAAAAGAATGAAGAAACAAGAATTCAAAAAATGGAGGAGGGGCTCAGAAACCTCCAGGACATCTTTAAACCTTCTAACATCTGAATCATAGGAGTACCAGAAGGAGAAGAGGAAGAGCAACCAATTGAAAACTTATTTGAACAAATAATGGAGGAGAACTTCCCCAATCTGGCAAAGGAAATAGAGTTTTAGGAAGCCCAAGATTAAAAATAAGGAGAGAATCTTAGAAGCAGCAAGAGAAAGGGAGACAATTACCTACAAAGGAGTTCCCATGAGAGTGTCAACTGATTTCTCAAAAGAAACCTTACAGGCAAGAATGGGCTGGAAAGAAGTATACCAAGCCATGAAAGGCAAGGACCTCCATCCCAGATTACTCTATCCAGCAAATTTCCATTTAGAATGGAAGGGCAGATAAAGTGCTTCTCAGATAAGATCAAGTTCAAGGAGTTAATTATCACCAAGCCCTTATTATATGAAATGTTAAAGGAATTTATCTAAGAAAAAGAAGATTAAAAAATATGAACAGTAAAATGACAACAAACTCACAGTTGTTAACAACTACACCTAAAACAAAAGCAAAAGCAAACTAAGCAAACAACTAGAACATGAACAGAATCACAGAAATGGAGATCGCATGGAGGGTTATCAACAGGGGAGTGGGAGGGGAAGAGAGGGGGAAAAGATAAGGAAAATACCATAAATGGTAGGTAGAAAATAGACAGGGGAGGTCAAGAATAGTATAGGAAATGTAGAAGCCAAAGAACTTATATATATGACCCATGGACATGAACTAAAGAGGGGGAATGTGGGTGGGAGGGTGTGTGCAGGGAGGAGGGGAATAAAGGGGGGGGGGAATGGGACAACTGTAATAGCATAATCAATAAAATATATTAAAAAATAAAGGAAATTTTGAGTTGAGTATATGTATTAGTGGAAGAGGAAGTTCAGGGCTCAGACATGATTTTTTTCAAGGGTTTATAATGTCGTGAGGTATCTAGTTCTGGGTCTCTCAGCTCTGTCCATATTCATATATTGGTTTTCCCTCATGATGACTTTATTAAAACGATTGCAGGAGATATAGGGCTACATTACTATGTATGAAATCACCTAAGGTAGTGATTTTCAACCATTTTCATCTCATGACACACATATACTATTTACTAAAATCCTATGGCACAGCCCTGGCCAGAGAGATCAGTTAGTTAGAGCATCTTCCTGTACACCAAAGGGTTGTAGGTTCAATTCCTTGTCAGGGTACACATCTGGATTGTGGGTTCAATACCTGCTTGGGAAGTATATGGGAGGCAACAAATTGATACAGATCTCTCTCTCTCTCTCTTCCTCTCTAAAAATCAATAGACATATCCTCATGTGAGGATTTAAAAAATAAAATAAATAAAATTCTGTGGTATACCAAAACATATTATACTTTTTGCTGGCCTTACAAAAATAGGTGCAATTTTGATTGATTTACAAAAAATAATAGTAATTACCTACCTTTTTGCTCCAAAGTGACTTTTTATTTTGTTTTAAGATTTTATTTATTTATTTTTAGACATAAGGGAAGGGAGGGGGAAAGAGATGGGGAGAAACATAAATGTGTGGTTGCCTCTCATGTGGCCCCCACTGGGGACCTGGCCTGCAACCCAGGCATGTGCCCTGACTGGGAATCAAACCAGTGACCCTTTGGTTCACAGCCCGCGCTCAATCCACTGAGCTACACCAGCCAGGGCTGCAAAGTGACTTTTTAAAAAATCAGATGTGTATGCTTATATATAAAGATTTCTAGTACCATGAATTAACCAATCATATGCAACCTTATTATTCAATGTGACCAATAAGATGCAACTCTATTATACAATATGATTTATGTACTTATGGTTCAAAACAGGGCATTCATACCAGATGGCTATTGTGTTGACTGTTGTCATTTAATATTTGTTTTCCTTTAATTGATTTCAGAGACATGGGAAGGGAAGGAGAAAGAGAGAGGGGAGAAGCATCAATCTGAGAAACATCGATTGGTTGCCTTCTGCACGCTCCTCAACTGGGGACTGACCCCATAACCCAAGCATGTGCCCTGAATGGGAATTGAACCCTCAACCTTCAGGATGACACCCAACAAACTGAGTCACACTGGCCAGGAAAGGAAGACTGTTAATATTTTTTTTTTTAATTTGACAATCTAAGGGAAAAGGGGTCAGTGCCTCTGACTAAATAGCCAGTTATTTTATGTTTTAAAAATTCTTGCAATGCACTGGTTGAAAATCACTGATCTAAGGGAAGGGAGTCAAGTTGCAGCACTTCAAAGATGCTAAGTTTGATTGTTACTGGGCCAGTTTAGAATGAATATTCAGGTCTGAACCCCATGACTGTGATGAAAGGAAGGGGATTTTACCGAGTCAAGGTCACATTCCCACACCTGACGCTTGGAGGATGCCCAGGTCACATTATCCATACCTGAAGCTGGGAGAGAAGCCAATTTTCTTGGAAGCACTAGGATCTCTAAATAAAAGTCAGGACAATTGGAAAAGGATAGGTTGGAAAATAATGCAAATAGAAGATATAATCAATGACTATATTATAATTTTAAAAATATCTGCATTGCCTGTTGTAAAAAAAAAACAAAAACTCTGTGGTACTCAAATCCTCATCTCTCATTCTATAAAGACTGACATTCTAAAAGACATTTAGCTATTCTTTGTGCTGTGAAGGAGTGGGTGCCAAAAAGGAGTTCAGCGGGGAAGCAGAATGAAGAGAAAGCTGGACAGTTTCCCAGCTCTCTTAAGTCAGGTCTTCACAGTACAGCTTCATTAATCTCTCTGAAGTAATTTCTCAGAACATCAGACACACATTCAAATGTTAGTATGAAAATACGTTTCAAAGCCAAATATGAATGCTTTTCGTACCATGTATCATTTTGGATTAACTACATCTCTCTGATAATGTATAACTATTCCTCCAGGTTTGAGCCAAGAATGGCGTAGGGAGGCCCAGGAGAGATACTCAAAATCCTTCAAAACTGCAATGTTGTGGGCTTCTGCCAATCACGGTGCCCTAAGCCAAGGAGATGGGTTGCCAGCTAATGTTTCTAACCTATGAGTCTTCGTTAAATGACAGCCTGATTTGTCCCTTTCATAGGGAAAACTTGAGTGGTTGTAATTCAATTCTAGTGTTAAAAATGGATATCAAATGGCTTGATATTTGTGAGTATGAGGTCTTTACTCTCTTTTACTGTTGTTGATATTTCACTATTGGTCTGAACTTTTCTATTTTATAATAAATATATGTCAGTTGCTGTCTTTTAAATAGATGGCAATTAAACATATTTAATCTATTTGACCTGGAAGAACAAATAAATAAACCTCCTAGTTTTAAATTATTTATTTTACAGGTATGATTAGGTTTTTCTTTGCCTTGTTTTTCATCTGTTGCTGATATGTCAATAAGCTGTCAATATCTTTTATTTACCCTTCTGGTGAGAATACGTTTGCTGAAAGAAAGTCGCCATGTCTTTGACTGCCATTCACCAATTGTTTTCCTGCATGCACAGCACTGTCAGCTTTACAGGTGAGTGATTACAAGGCCCACACCTGAGAGATGCCAAGCCCTGAGAGAATGAATATTTTGGTGGGAAACTCAATTTTTCTCACAGAGACACTACTGATAACTTCTGGTGACTACTGTGCACTAGTCACCCATAGTTCTCTGATGTCATAGTCACTGTTTCCAGATTCACCATGGAAGTAAAATCTGGATCCAAAAAAAACAAAACAAAACAAAACAGTCCCCTTGAGACAGCATTTAGACATATTTTTCTATCAAGAGTAAATCATATTGGTATATATAAGTTTATTAATATCTTAATTTATGGTCAAAGAAACCTTTATTGAAATGACCAGAACTGGATTAATATTGACTTACATGCTACCAGGGATTACTTATTAATTGTGACCTCCAATTCTGAGCAAAAAAGAAAATTTTAAAAATTCTTTGAAGGATCATTTAGGAACTTTATTTCTCTCTTATTTCTCCTCTCAGAACCAGCAATACAGTGTCTTAAACATAGTTAAAAGAAACATATCTTGATCAGGCATAAAATAAGTTTAAGAAATATTTCTACTGCAAAATTTCATGTTTTTCTCATTTCTGTAATAATTCATAGTGCCTCAAACCAGTGTGTTATCAGAGAGGAGGGCATACAGAGGTTGTCAGAGTGATGCTTACTCCCAAATTTATATTTGTATCCTATATGTGTATATACTCAACTCACATTTCAAACTCAAATATTCAAGATGAAATTCAAATCTTGATCCCCTTGCATTGTTTCCTATTTAGTAAATGCAAACATCTTGTTGCCATCATCTGTTGCCTGTAGAAATCTTAGAGTCAACTCTGAGCACCTCACTCTTTCTAATGCCTACTCCCAGACAACTAATTGTTAATTTCCTGTCAGTTTCATCTCCTAATGTACTTTGAACCCATCAGCATTTCATTCTTCACTGCTATTTCCCTTGCCCAAGTCACTTAATTGTGTTTATCTGTACTTACCCCTCTTCACCGAGTTCCTTCTCTCCTAGCTGCCAGAATGAGCATATAAAAAACTCAGATATGATAAGGACACTCTTTTATTTAAGGACTTTTAGCAGCTATCTGTGACTCCTAGAATTAAAAACAAAAGGACCCAAACAAACAAACCACTAGTCCTGATATGGCACATAAGGTCCTTGATTGGTGGTTCTCAACCTTGACTTCAAATTATAAGCAATAACTGGGATTTTTAAATTCTGGTACCTTAAGGATGATTAATTTTACTTTCTCAATTTTATTTCTGATGTTCAAACAACACAGTTTGGTTGGTTTAACCAGATACAGAGGGTGGAGTGATAGGTAGAGGAGCAAATGGAATTTGGATTCCCAGAGAATTGTACAGTATTGATGAATCCATCAATAGGAATTCTATGACCTGGCTTGAGAAAGGTAGGGACTAGAGTGATTGTGCAATTGCTGTCATGGTTTCCTCCTATGTATCAACCAAGAGTCTACTGAGAAAAGAACCAATAGGATATGCATTCATTTATTCATTCAGTCAGTCATTTGCTCATTCATTTATTTTAAAGAATTGGCTCTCATCCTTATGGAAGGTTGGCAAGTCCAAAATCTGATGGAGGAGGCTGGCAGATTAGAGACCAATGAGCATTGTAGTTTGATCCTAAAAGCAGTCTTCTGGCAAGAAACAAAGAACCACTTTTGCACATGAAAGTTGAAGGCAGTCTACTGGAGGATTTCTGCGTGCTCAGGTGGGAGGGCAAAATTCAGTCTTTTGTTAGAGTCAACCGATTTAACAAGGCTCACTCAGAGGATAGTGGGCCGTCTGCTTTACTCAAACTCCACCAATTCCATGAAAATCTCATCCAAAAACAAGAACATCAAGAATAATGTTGGAACAAGTATCTGGACACCATGGTCCAGTCAACACATAAAATTAGCTATTGCACCCTGTTTGTTCACTTTCTTTCTTTCTTTCTTTTTAAATATATTTTATTGATTATGCTATTACAGTTGTCCCATTTCCCCCCCTTTATTCCCCTCTTCCCTGCTAGCCCCCCATTCCCTGCCCTTTAGTTTTTGTCCATGGGTCATACACATAAGTTCTTTGGCTTCTACATTTCCTACACTATTCTTAACCTCCCCCTGTCTGTTTTCTACCTACCATTTATGCTACTTATTCTCTGCACCTTTTCCCACTCTCTCCCCCTACGGCTCCCCTGTTGATATCCCTCCATACCTTATATAAATCCCTTTAACATTTCATACAATAAAGCTGGGTGATGATGAACTCCTTGAACTTGACCTTATCTGAGAAGCACTTTATCTGCCCTTCCATTCTAAATGAAAGTTTTACTGCATAGAGTATTCTTGGATGTAGGTCCTTGTCTTTCATGACTTGGAATACTTCTCTCCAGTCCCTTCTTGCCTGCAAGGTTTCTTTTGAGAAATCAGCTGACAGTCTTATGGGAATTCCTTCGTAGGTAACTGTCTCCTTTTCTCTTGCTGCTTCTAAGATTCTCTCCTTATTTTTTTATCTTGGGTAATGTCATTATGATGTGCCTTGGTGTGTTCCTCTTTGTGTCCAACTTTTTTGGGACTCTCTGAGCTTCCTGGACTTCCTGGGAGTCTATTTCCTTCACCAGCTTGGGGAAGTTCTTCTTCATTATTTGTTCAGATAAGTTTTCAATCCCTTGGTCTTCCTCTTCTCCTTCTGGCACCCCTATGACTCAGATGTTGGGACGTTTAAAGATGTTCCAGAGTTCCTAAGCCTCTCCTCATTTTTTTGAATTCTTGTTTCTTCATTCTTTTCTGGTTGGATGTTTTTTTCTTTCTGCTGGTCCACTCCATTGATTTGAGTCCCAGTTTCCTTCTCATCCCTATTGGTTCCCTGCAGATTTCCCCTCATTTCTTTTTATTGTATCCTTCATTTGTTCAACTAATTGCAACCATCTTTCTTCCAATCCTGTGAGCATCCTGATTACCAGTGTTTTGAACTGTGCATCTGATAGGTTGGCTATCTCTTCGTCACTTAGTTGTATTTTTTCTGGAGCTTTGATGTGTTCTTTCATTTGGGCCATTTTTTTTCTTGATGCACCTGTTACTTTAAGGGGTGGAGCCTTAGGTGTTCACCAGGGCAGGGTAACCCACATTGCTTTGTTGTGACGCAGCCTGTGGGGGTGGGGCTTGAGAGAACAGTGGTGCTTGCTCTACACTCTGCACTTACACCGCTACCCACAAGCAAGTTGGGCCCTTCTTTGCTGGCTCCAGGGTGAGTGGGTGGGCCTGTGCAGTTCCAAGTCCCTGTGGGTCTCCCCAACGAACTCTCCTGTGAGGCTGGTATTTCCTCCCACTGCCGCCTCAACCCCCACAGGTGGTTTCAATTGGTGGTTTGAGGGTTTATTTCCCCAAGATTGTGGGTTGCATGGTCTGTTCTGCTCCCTGCTTTTTCTCCCGGTTTATCTGCACACGAATGAGGGACCGCCCAGTCCACTAGTCTCGGCCCTGCTGGGTCCAGGTGGGCCGGCTGCAGGTTTTGCCAAGTGCACTGGCCGCGTTTTGGTCAGGCTCACCCACCACAGACCTCTCCGGGCAGCTGGAGTGTTGCGGTACCGCTCCACAAACCACGGTCTTGCCCACACTCTCCGCCCAGCTCCGCCCCGCTTACCGGTCTGGATGAACGTGTTTTCTTTAACTCCTTGGTTGTCGGACTTCCACTGAGTTTGATTTTCTGTCAGATCTGGCTGTTTTTGTTTATTTAAATTATTTTTACTCTTTTGGTTGTGCGAGGAGGCACGGTGTGTCTATCTATGCCTCCATCTTGGCCGGAAGTTCCCACTTTCTTTCATGTAGCCTTTTAATAGACTGTTATAATTGAAGGCAGGTATGTAAAGTGTTATCTGTTAATTTCTTGATCACTTGCATAATAAATACAAGGAAAACCTGATAAAGCCTTCTAGGTCCCAATATAGGTTAATGGCATCAGAAGTTGCCTCTTAATAAATATAGCGAATCATTTTTTCTACTTAGCAATATTTGAGGTTAACTAAATTGTGTTTCTTCTGAAATAATCTAATATGGTAGTTATTAATATTTCCTTGGACTGTTTGTTTTTCTGATACACAGTAATGACCGATATGCCCACTTTTCTTTATCAGCATTGTCCTGAGTTCTCAGGGCCTTGAGCCAACAGTCTCATGAAAGGTATGAATACAATCCAGAAAAAAAGACATGACCTTTTATTTGTTATTGTTGTTGCTATGTGGAATTGGACATCTTCCATATTTGCTTGGAGTGACACTGAAAAAAAGTAAACTTGTTCCAAGTTTCTTTTACTTGCCTTACAAAATATTCTAAATGTAATGATAAGAAAATTAGTTTTGGGTCATTTATATATCCTCCTGAAGAATAAAAATGTACATGACAGAAAGCTGTCTTTATTATCTTATTATAGTGAATTAGTGAATATGTATATAAAGGCATTTTCAAAATCATTTCCTTAGGACACTACTCATTTCAAGGTTGGTTGAGTAGTCAAAAAGTTCAGTGAATGTTTTATACAGCATTTCTTTTCTGAAGACTCATAATATATAATAAAGTGCAGTAAAGATTCTGAGAAGTACTCCAGTTAAGAAAATTGATTTGTTCTTCTAAAGTGTTTTGAACTAGTTTCTCTACACAACATATTTTTATATGACATTAGTTAACATACTTCTGGAACATATTTTGAAAGATATTAATTTAGCAGTTTCTGTCTTTAATTATTCATTCAATAACAACCATTTTTTAGATCCTTCTCTATTCTAGGAAGTGTGGTCTGGGACATACAAATATAAATAATTCCGAGAGAAGGCACGATTTGGAATTTCAAAACATATAAATAAATAAATTGCAAAACTGTGATCTACATGTTAAATAGAGACCCAAAGGTTATGGTGCAAAGGATTGAGATTTATATATTTGTCTTCTAGGTAAACTCAAGGTTAAAACAATTATTCCTCATAAATACCACAATCCTGCTATGACAAGTGGGAACAAGAAGAGGTTTTAAAGCAGGATAGAGGCGTGATCAATAAAAATGCTTTCAGGAATATCACTTGGCAGGAATATGGTAGAGGGACTCTGGTGAGGAGAGCCTGGTGAGAAAAAGAACAGATGGGAAGCTATTGCAATATTTCTGATGAGTAATCTGAGTTTCTGAACTAAGGTAGTTACATGAAATCAGAGAAGACAGGCCAGATTTGAGAAACATTATAAGAAAGAACGGACAAGGAAAGCTAACAGGTTGAATATGGGAAAGGGAGAAAGAAAGGAGAAGCAAAGATTGCTCTAAGATTTCTGCCTTAGGAGATTGCATGGATGGTAATTCCAGTAACACCTGGGAAAGCAGGATTGATTTCAGATTTTAACCCATTTGAAAGTTTGGTATGCCTGTACAGGCACAACATGGACATATGCAATTGGAGGCAGAAATATAGTATGGAAATCAAAAGAAATCAGGGCTGATAAATAGATTTGGAAGCTGTCACCTACAGTTAGAGTGAACTAGAATATTCCAAGAGCACACAGAGTCAGAAGGAAACAGAAAGACGATCAGCATTCGGCTGAGACAAACTAATGAGAGAAACTTCTTGGAGAAGACCAAGAGAAGCACTGCAAAAACTTTCAGGGGCAAGCAGAAGGTCTTGTTCTGGATGATAAGAAAGGAAGGCATTTCGATTCATACATGAATATTTCATTCAGTACTGCAGACTTTGGACTTCCATTGTCATTTTCTTTTCCTTTGCAGTCAGTCTCCTTTACTGCCCGTGTGCTTAGAAGCTCTTCTTTAGAAATGTTAAATATGCATCAACATCATCTTCTATTTGATATTTTATTTTCTATATTTAATTCTTTATTATTTTCACTCCAAAATAAATGCAGGGTAAAATGTAACATAAGTTCAGGTTGATGCCCTTTTTCTATCTAAAAGTTTTGTTTTGTTTTTCTGTCTTACATACATACCACATCAACCTGTTTCACTTGCTGTAACCCCAGTTTCTCTTTCCAAGACTAATGGGGATATACTGTGACCAGCTTCACCACACAAAGCTCGTGTCCTCTGTGCAAAGGCTCCCATATTGATGCAGAGGAGTGAAAGGCCACAGTTCCTGTTCGATGGCAGAGTATGTGTGTGTGTGTTGGGAAAACTGGACTAATGAATCTGCTTGGGGCATGTTTTTTGACCAATCAATAACAGATGGGTGGGGGAGGCTGGTTAAAGATCAATTTTTCTTCCTTTTGGTTCCACATGGTGACTATGAGAAGCAAAGACTACCTCTTAGAAATGGTCTTCTGTGGTAGAGCAGACATTTCAGTCCCTGCACCCCTCCATTGGTTTCTTCCTTTCTTGCCTCACTTTACTTCCCTTCACTCTTGCTCCCTGGGGTTGTACTCCCTAATTAAGGAGTATGCCATAAGCCATTGCCTCAGGATCTGCTTTGCCTAAATCCAAAGCTAAGAATTACTCAATAACAATGACAACGATATCTATTAAGAACCCATTCTTGTCTCACTGGTTTAGAGTTCTCTTATGATATACTAGGTTATCAGGTGGGTTTCTGGGTGTATAATATGTTCTGTTGATTCCTCTTTAGAGTTACATAATATATATTACAATTATATAATACATTTTAATATGAGTTCTTTCCACATTATTTTAAAAATTTTCTTACTTCCTTCTGTTAATGCATAATGTTATCAATGTATAATGTGATTACTGTGTAATGTGATTCATGTCTAATGTTATTAAATTTATAGCTGTGTTTTATTTGTCACAGATCTTAAAAGTCATGAGCAAGGCAACAGTTACCAAGTTCTTACATTTCTAAAATTAAGTGCCAGACCTCTTTGGGACATGCTTAATGACTAGGAAATTGGTTCAACCAACATTGTTCCATTAGCCATTTTCAGCTAGATATAAGAAACCAAAGATTTATTTGAGGTTTAAAAAGCTGAGAATCGCTTTGTAAAAAGTTAACATTACTGAGTTTTCTTATATCTGTCCATTAGAAAATAAGAAAGAGAAAGACAAACAGAAGGAATTTCAAGGGAATATATTGGAAAGCTTGACATGAAATCCCTGGAGCTTGAGGGATACAGGAACAAAACCTGAATCAAACCTGGAAGGCATAAAGCAGAGCTATGTGTGGGTAGAACTGTCAAGGAAGCTGGTAAGAGGGCTTTCATTGGGAGCAAGCTGTACTTGGTAGGGCAGGGTACCTGTGAGGAGTGGAGCTCCCTGTGGATCACTTTGGAAAAGACCTTGGGGTGCTCCTGCTAGGGAAGCAAAGGAGGCAGGAGATATACGCCCATGTTAGGAGGATTTAGTTGTAGGCAGCCAGCATGGTCCACTGAGCATTTGGAGGGCACCAGCAAGGTAACTCGAGATTTATCAAAAAGAACACTCAAAACATTTTTCAAAGGGAAAATCATCAATTAAGAGACTAATGCCCTTGAGGTCCAAGTTTTTCGATTCTTTGTCACTCACGAATGAGACAATGAAAGTCAGGCTATAATGAATACCAGCAGCAGGGCGCATTGAAGTTACTGAGGGGGAATCTGCAGCCTGTTTGCATCTGGAGCACACCTGGGAGAGAGACTGAGTTTTCTACCCCAAATTCCAGTTCTTGTGACTAAGATCTTCTTAGCATTTAGCTACCACCCTGGGAAGATCACTCTAGTACCAGGAACACTGGGTTCAGGGCAGAAGCCACCTCATGAACCCGGGACACATGGCTTCCATTGCCTTATTTCTCATCCACATAGAGCTATACCCTTTACCAAACTGAGGCTATGGCCTTTTCCTGTGCCTAAGGAAAGCGACTTCCAGTGATTCCAAGATGGATTACCCTTCTAAGCAATGCTATTCCTAGTGATTCCATTGTAACTTCCTATCATTATTTGTTTTATAGCACCAGCTTTTAACACAAAAGAGGAAAAGTGGTCAACCCACATATCCAGTGTCTTGTAAGGCATCCAGACCGGAAGTGTACATGTGAGCCCCAAAGGGCCACAGACCTCTACTTAGCACAATGCAGAATGACTTGAATACTTCAGGAAAGGGCAAGTGCTGAGTGTGGAGATGAGTAGAAAAGGAATTTGATCAATTATTTTCTTAAAACTTGAAAGATTAAAGATTACACAATCCTGTTTTATGTAGTTCACCTCTTTTTCATTGCCACATGTTCTCAGCATTTTCTCTGTCAATTCATGCAACTTCTATTATCCCACTCATATTTGGGGGGCCTTCCGGTAGTCTCTTGTTGTTTTGATGTGTCAGTATAGGTTTGGTCAAGGAACATCGATTTTTTTTTTTTTTTTTCCTGCTTTGTCTCTTCTCAGGGCATGAAAGGGGCCACAAAGCGAGGATTCTTCTGCATGCTGTCAGCTCTGGGCATTTCACTCTCCAGCTGTGGCATTTCCTACCTCTTCTACTCTGAGACTGGGGTCAAGTCCACGTCATCCCACAGAAACTAGGCTAGGTGTTGTTTGCATTGCCCAGCGTTCAGAAACCAAGCTTTTTCAAGATAACTCTCCCCTGCAGTGTTAATAGTTTCCTACCAGGCTGCTTATACCTAACATTTTTTTTCACAGAATTTTTAATTAAGCAGTCTATTCTTTTTAAATTTAGAATCCTATAAACCCTTTGTCACACCTGTACATTGGTAAGATTCATGCATTATATTAGAAGATTAGTGCCTGGATGAGAGGCATTTGTGTGACAGGTAACCTATTGCAGAATTGCTCATCCTTCTTTTTTTTTTTTAAGATTTTATTTATTTATTTCAGAGAGAGGGGAAGGGAGAGAGACAGAGAGGGAGAGAAACAGAAATGTGTGGTTGCCTCTCATATGGCCCTCACTGGGGACCCGACCCGCAACCCAGGCATGTGCCCTGACGGGGAATTGAACCGGGACCCTCTGGTTCCCAGCCCGCGCTCAATCCACTGAGCTACACCAGCCAGGGAAAAATTGCTCATCCTTCTTGACTAAGGTTTTGTTACTAGTATCTTGCCCCATTCTCTCTTCCCTGCTAAGGAATGCATTGTCTTTCATGAGGCTTTCATGTCTCTAAAGGAATTCATTTTTACCAGGTTCGCTTCGGCATTCATCCAAATGTGAGAGAATCCTGGGAGTATACAGTTTGAGATATAGTGGGCACCTCTCCCTCACCCCACATCTCTTCCATTCTATCTTTTAAATTCCAGAAATTCATGAAGGATGGACTATGCCTCTCAGGGCCCTTTAGTTTCCTCAGCTTTTCTGGGTACACCATGAGAGAGCATAAGGTCTGAGTTGGTGAGTTCCTGTGCCCCAACCCAGCTTTAGCAGGGATAGCTTTTCCTTATCTATCTTATTTTCCCTCTCTCACAAGCTTTCTAAGAATGAGTTTAATAATTTTATTTTCCCTTACCTCCACTCACAGTCCTAAAAGGTGATTAAGGTTATGAGTGTTAGCATTAGTAACTATGAATAGTAACCCTGGTATTCATACAGCCAATTCTAACTTTTTGCAAATAGATGGTGAAAAAATATGCAATTCTGAAAAACACACCTTCAATACAATTTTTTCTTCTCCCCATCCTGTCATCAAAACAGTTGCATAAAACTAATGCATTTTTTGTAAGTGTCTTTGCTTTAGAAAAATGAAAATCTCTTGCTCTAGAATGTGGTTTACAGGATATGTATATACATATATATACTCAGGATATAGATATATAGTTTTTTGTCTTTATTTGAATCATACCTCAAAGTTACAGCCTTTCATACTGTTTGAAAGACATGTAAAATTGAAGTATCAGTGACAGATTTTATAGTACAGTTATTTGCCTTTAAATAGCACTAATTTAAATGTGCATTATTATGTTAGATAAGTTTAGCTATTAAAGTCATTATTTGAAGTATTCTGCTAGTGTTTCTAGATTATTTGCACATCATCGTGCCAGCCTGGCCCACCCCGTCTCTGAGTTTCAGAATGCTCTTTTTACAGTGTGTCATTTTGCAGCCCACACAGAGCCTGATGAAAGAAAGGTTAAGGCTGACGGCGCTGAGTCGGTGCAGCCCGCGGGCTCTTTGACTCATGCTAAACACGACAAACTGAGGGGAGGCCTGCCTGCGTGGGGGAACCAAAAGTAACCACAAAGGGCGGTCTGAACATCAACATTTCTAGTTAAAAGGGTGTCATGGTCAATAGTCACATCCTGGGCCTGTAACTTCAATTTTTCTTTAACTTAAGTGAGACTCACTAATGTCTTTTTTACAAGACAACATATCTTTGAAATGCCAGAGTAATCTACTTTACCAGACCCCTCTGGGCACAGTCTCCCACCAGAGCAGACCCCAGAACCCTCATTGTTATCTTGTTTCTCCAAATACCAGGTCTTCGTGCTATAAATCTTAATTGTTAACTATCCTGTACCCACCATTGTAAAAGAAGTACATCTCTTAGTTTTGCTGTTTATCCAGTGCCAGAGATGTGCCCACTTTACTTTCTCCTGACCCTTAACCTACCACCAATGGATTTCATGTATCTCTCCTTATGTGTCTACCTTTGATTATAACGTATAAAATGGCTGCAAAACTGTCAGACTTCCAAGCATTTTCTCAATTCATTGAGATTTTGCTTCCAACAATTGACATCATTTTGACTCAAATAAACTCTTATAAGAATTTTCCCTAGGCTGGACATTCCTTCATTGGCATACACTTGGTGCAGTAGGCAGGGTTCCATGGGAGCCCACCCAGGATGACCCTGTAAACCCGGCCCTGTGCTAGGTATCAACAGAGGCCCATTGTGCCCCACCAGCTCCTGGCTTTGCATTGTGTGAACTTGATGAATTTTTTTGGAATTCCAGCTCTTCCTGTTTTAAGGTAAGAGGTCCTGAATTTATTTGAATTGTTCTTAAAAACAAAAACAAACAAACAAAAAAAAATAAAACTTCAAGGTATCACTAAAGTTTAAAGGTTGTGATAACCCAGACTAAAGATAAGGGTTGTGATAACTCAGGAACAGAAGAAAAAAAAAATGGGTGACTGTTTTTTAATTGTGTTTTTTCAATGGGAACTACTTACTGCAAGTCTGAACAAAACCTTTTGCATTAGACAAAGGAGATTCTGAACTCATTCAGCTCTGAAGATAAGGGCATTTACTTCTGCCAGCTTGAATTTTGAGTGTTCTTAGGTGACTAAGATTTATGTGGAGATGTTTGAGGGCACTCCTCAAAATGAGTAGGGCCCTATAGAGAACTCCAACACAACTGCAATTAAACAACTGACTTATTTGGCGACGTGCACATAAAAATTGGTTCCCTAGCCTTCTGAGTCCTCATGGCTGCATTAGAGAGCTAGGGCGAGAATCCGGGACACCTAAGAAGGTTGCAGGAACTCCGGACGTGAGGGCCCCTTAGGGCTCAACCTGTGGGCAGCACACTTCAACCCACCATATAATGCACTTAGAAATTAGTTGAGACTCTGCAGATCTCAAAAGAAAACTAAAATCATGCTTAACACAGGAAATCATGCTTCGAAGGATAACAAGCTCCCAGGCTCCAGCCCCATTAATACTCCTGCAGATGTACAATGCATAGGAAGCCTTTACTTGCAACTACTTACAGAAATGGGGATTTAACTCTAAGTAATATTAAGTTAAGATGACCAAAATGAATTCTTTTGACACCCACATTTATTTTATTTTTTGTGTGTGCACTGTAGGAAAACAAAGAAAAGCTGGTTCTAACATTGAACTGAATGAGAGGCTTACCTTGATTGGCAAATAGAAGCCTCTGAAATGGAGAGCAGAGACACTTTCTTCTCTCCATGAAGTTAATAAGAAAATTCTAGAGATTGTGTTTAAACTAAAGAAGGTTTCCAAAGCTGCTCAGTGCCAACTACCCATGTCCCCCTCTTTTCCATTGCCCTGCTGTACCTTTTACTTTGTTGTCTGGACTTATGCTCCCTCCCTCCTCTCCTTCTCTCTCCTCCACCTCCTCCACCACCGCTCCCAGTTGACCTAGGGGACACTCAGAATAGAAAACTGGACCAGAATAGACTAGGAAAAAAAAAGAACAGAAATTCTGGCAGCTCCCTTTGGAGAAAAGCTGATGTCAGGCAGAGGGGAACCAGCAAATGTATGCATTCCTTGGACTAAAACAGAATTAAGGAACCTACTGAAAGTTTTTGCCAAACTTTTCCAGGACACGGATGGATTCGCAAAGGAATTTGATTTAACTGTTAGAAAATATGAGTAACCCTTGCTATTCTGATCTATTCCAATTAACACCTACCGGTTTCTGAGGGAAAAGCAGCAGAATTAAAAATAAGGTTCACTGTGAAACTCCTATATAGGCTGTTTGAAAACAGAGAAAGATACCCTGGCTGGTGTAGCTCAGTGGATTGAGCGCGGGCTGGGAACCAGACGGTCCTGGTTCGATTCCCAGTCAGGGCACATGCCTGGGTTGCGGGCCAGGTCCCCTGTGAGGGCCATGTGAGAGGCAACCATACATTGCTGTTTCTCTCCTTCTCTGTCTCCCTCCCTTACCTCTCTCTAAAAATAAATAAATAAAAGACATAAAAAGTTGTGATATGGCAGCCATAAAAAAAATTGAAATCTTACCATTTGTGGCAGCATGGATGGACCTAGCAGGTAGGAACTGGACTTATAGACACAGAGCAGGGGTCGAGGAACTGGGTGAAAGAGGTGAAGGGATTTAGAAGTACAGACTGATAGTTAAATAACAGTCATGGGGATGTCAAGTACAACGTAGGGATTATAGTCAATAACATTGTGATAACTGTGCATGGTGCCAGGTGTGTACGGCGAATATTGCTGAGAACACTATGTGTGTATGGTTGTCTAACCACTGCACTGTACACCTGAAACCAATACAAAATAATGTTGAATTGTAGCTGTAATTAAAATATAAAAATAAAAAATACAACTCCTCCCCCCAGCATTGTAGCTGTAATTAAAATATAAAAATAAAAAATACAACTCCTCCCCCCAACTGAGAAAAATGCAGGGAGTTAACCCACGGGCCTCACAAGCAATACCTGAGATTTCCCCCTGGAAAACAGAGTGGGACAGAGTGGGCCAAACTCCAGCAATCTAAAAGAGAGACTGATGAACCAGTGTTTGATTTCTTTGAATGTTACCAAAAAACTTTCAAACAATACTCAGATCTGTCTCCAGACAGCTTTAAGGATCATCAAATTTACTAAGCTTGATATTTTTAGAAAGACTAGATAAAGAGTTTATAACTCTGATTAAACAACAGACATTAAACTAGCCAACCACATGTACTAAAGAACTAGTAATTCTGGCTGATCAACTATCTAAAACTATTCAAATAAGGGAAAAAGACAAAGATGCCACAACCATGAACTTAACAGCTTCAGCAATTAAGCAATCAGGTCAGACCTCTTGAAAGGTCTCTGAGACAAGGGGAGAGAGGAGTCTGTTCTTAATATAAAGTCAGGTTACCTTAAGCAGGATTGTAGAAAACCAAAATGAAATTTAGAAAAAGGAAATAAGCAGAAGCAAGCACAGAACTGCTTGAGGACTGTGAGAGGTATTCCCCCTTCCCCTTACTAATGCTTCAGGAGAAATCAAAATTATAAAGAGGGGAATTATTGAGGCCCTTATAGATATTAGAGCTATTTTACCTGCTCTTAATCCTACCCAACTAAGTTGACCTCTTCCTCATAATAAAGCTTCTGTATAGATGGTAGGTATATTGAAACAACCAGTCTGTTTTTAAATCAGAACTTACTCCTTTCTAACCAGGGAATGTTATGAGGCTAGTCAAATCTGCTCCAATTCACATGGTAAGGCAAGGCTTTCTTAAAACCAATGATGTCCACATCCTTTTCCCAGAAGAGTGAAATGTATTTACAACTAAATGAACCAGATATTGAACCAATTGGGAAAATAATAATCTTAAAGAAAAAGCCACAAGAGGACATTAATCTTGAGGCTGATTAAATGTTTGTTATATGATGTTCCAATGCAACTTTGGGTCTTTTCCAGTACAGAATTTGGAAGAATATGTCAACCACTCCCATTAAATAACCATTGACACTACTCTGCCTCTACCCAATATTCATCAATATCCTTTAAAACCTGGTGCACGAGCTGGAATTAAGCCCATTATAGAAAATTAGTGTATAAGGAAGCTTATAATTCCATTCACGAGCCCCTGTAATTCTCCTGTTCTTCCAGTAAAGAAACCAGAATTCCAATAGGAAAGGATGGAGATTTGTACAGGATCTCACAGCTATAGTAAAATAGTTATTCCCAGACATTCTGCGGTTCCAAATCCACATACCCTATTATCAGCTATTTCTGTGGACTGCTAATATTTTTCAGTGATAGATTTACATAGTGTCCTTTTCAGTATTTCTGGGGGAAAAAGTAAATATCTCTTTGCTTTCACATGGAAATATTGGGGGTCTACTTGGACAGTAATGTCCCAGGAATATATGATGTTAAATTTTCCAGAAATTCTACTTTAACCCAATATGTGCATGGTTTACTTTTATGCTCTAGGACATATTAGACTCCCAAGAGGACACAAATGTACCTATTACAACAGGTAGCCATGAAGGGACACACAGTCTCAGAGGACAAGCTGTGTTTAAGTTTAGTCCAAGTAAAATACTTTGGTTATCTAATATCTAAAGATGGACTACTAATTAATCCCGAATGATTTTGGAATGTTGTGGGAGCAGCAAGTCTCCTTAACTTATCAGGCATTCCAGAAAAAGATGAAAAACAGGTTTCAGAATTATTCGGTGCCATATAGCAACTGAAAAAATTTGTTAGTTATCAAAATTCCACAACATTGTAATGCTGCCACCATGGAAGCAAAAGGAAATCATTCATCTGACTCCGCAGCTAGACACAGCCACATTGTCCAGACCCCGACTGCTCCTTGTTTCCTATAAAATCGATAAAAGGGTCTCTTTTGCTGTTCCAACAGACAGCTACAGAAGAAGAAAAGAGGCTCTAACAACAAAAATAGGGAATCTTTGACCCAGACAAACAGATGTGGTTTAGATGCAATCAGAAACCAATGCCCTATTACTTGTACTTCAACATATGTACATGAGCTAATGCACTGGAGTCCTGAAAAGATGATTTAATGGTCCAAACAATTTTACTGGAAAACTTCTCTTATTGTAGCTCATAAAGTGTATAGCAGGTGTTCTATTTGTCCAAATACAACCCTGGAAGGATCACTCCACTGGTCCCAAGGACATTTTCCACTTCCCTTTAGATCCATTTGAAGTATAGTAATTGGATTTTATCCAAATGCCACCATCTCAAGGATACTACCAATGAATGGAAACCCATCTCATGATCAGATTGTGAAAACCGAACAGCTGAATATTCTGCCCTCAGACTATAAGTAGATGTTATGCTAGATGCAAAATAAAGATAGCAGTACTTGGATCACGATAGCTCGCAGGTTAGAAATGATCTAGAAGTTTCTCTTTATTTCTTAATAAATGCTCATAAAACCTGACTGTCTCCCATTTTCTCTCTCTTGTCTCCCATTGCCTTTCTCTTTGGAGAAAAATTCAGCCTTTGACTTCCATTCAGGGTTCTGGTCTTGCCCCATACCCACTGGTCCACAATTCACCAGGACAAGGATGACACAAAGACTTCCCAGCAATGCGCCTTCCTAGCATTGTGAGACCACACTACCTAATCAAAGGTGGGTCTCGAATGTATCCTTAGGATTAATTTATGACAAAAAGGGGGAAACTGTGGACAAAAAATGGGGCCACATACTAACCTATCTTGTATGCACTAATGTAAAAGAAGCATGTGTCCTTCAGTTTTGCCCTGTATTTAATCCCATAGATTTCCTCACTTTGCTTTCTCCCACTCCCTAATCTTCCACAGTTGGTTTCATGTAACTCTCCTTGGTTTTCTTCCTTTGGATCTAATATGTAAAATAAGCTGCATAAGCCACAAAATTGCCTTTTCTGGAGCATTTTCTCAATTCATCGAGGTTTTGCTTCTGACAATTGCCATTATTTTGGCTCAAATAAGCTCTTTAAGACTATTTTAATGTTTTTTAAGTATACTTTATTGATTATGCTATTACAGTTGTCCCACTTTTTTCTCCCCTTTGTCCTCCTCCACCCTGCGTTCCCCTCCCACCCTCATTCCACCCCACCCTCAGTTCATGTCCACAGGACTTACATTTAAGTTGTTTGGCTTCTCCATTTCCTGTACTATTCTTAAATTTCCCCTGTCTGTTTTGTACCAGCCATTTATGCCTCTTTTTCCCTGTACCTTTCCCCCCAGTCTCCTCCCTCCTTCTCCTTTCTGATAACCCTCCAATGTGATCTCCATTTCTGTGATTCTCTTCCTGTTCTAATTGTTTGCTTAGTCTGTTTTTGTTTTTGTTTTTTTAGGTTCGGTTGTTAGTAGTTGTGAGTTTGTTATCACTTTACTGTTCATATATTTGATCATCTTCTTTTTCTTAGATAAGTCCCTTTAACATTTCATATAATAAGGGCTTGGTATGATGAACTCCTTTAACTTGACCTTATCTGGGAAGCACTTGATCTGCCCTTCCATTCTAAATGATAGCTTTGCTGGATAGAGTAAACTTGGATGTAGGTCCTTGCCCTTCATGACTTTGAATACTTCTTTCCAGCCCCTTCTTACCTGCAAGGTTTCATTTGAGAAAACGATAGTCTTATGGGAACTCCTTTACAGGTAACTGTCTCCTTTTCTCTTGCTGTTTTTAAGATTCTGTCCTTATCTTTAATCTTGGAAATGTAATTAGGTTGTGCTTTGGTGTGTGCTTACTTTGGTTCCACTTTTTTGGGACTCTGAGCTTCTTGAACTTCCTGGAAGTCTATTTCCTTTGCCAGATTGGGGAAGTTCTCCTTCATTATTTGTTCAAATAAGTTTTCAATTTCTTGCTCTTCCTCTTTTCCTTCTGGCACCCCTAGGATTTGGATTTTGGAATGCTTAAAGTTGTGCCGGAGGTTCCTAAGCCTCTCTTCCTTTTGTTGAATTCTTATTTCTTCATTCTGTTCTGGTTGAATGTTTATTTCTTCCTTCTGCTATAAACCATTGATTTGAGTCCTGGTTTCCTTCCTGTCACTGTTGGTTCCCTGTACATTTTCCTTTATTTCACTTTTCATAGCCTTCACTTTTTCCTCCATTTTGCAACCATACTCAACCATTTCTGATTATCAGTGTTTTGAACTCTGCATCTGATAGATTGGTATCTCCTCATTGCTTAGTTCCATTTTTGGAGCTTTGATCTGTTCTTTCATCAGGACCATATATATATATATATTTTTTTTTTGTCTCAGCACAGCTGTTACTTTGTAAGGGGTAGAGCCTTAGGTATTTGCCAGGGTGGGGCAACCCAGGTTGCTGTCTTTTGGTGCTGTTATGTGGGGGAGGGGTCCAAGAGGAAACAATGCCACTTGCTTGGCCCTCAGCCAGATTTCAGTCACTTTCCCCAATCCCCACAAAGAAATTTGGCCCTACTGGTGCTGATTCCTGGGTGGGTGGATTTATGTACATTCTAGGACCCTGTAGGTCTCTCCAGTGAACTCTCCTGTGAGGCTAGGAGTTTCTCTTGCTGCTGCAACCACCACAGGTTTTTACTGCCAAAGATTTTGAGCCTTTTTTTAGCTGTACTGGAACCCTGGGTTACATGGTCTGTCTCACTCCCCAGTTGTTCTTCCCAGTTATACACATGCAAATGTGAGGCTACCCAGTCCACCAGCTGCAGCCTAGCCTGCCTGGCCCTCCAGATGCATCCTTGCCTCATGTCCTTTCCACCCTGGCTGCCCGTTTCTGCCCCTCCTACCAGTCTGGATGGATGTTTCTTCTTTAACTGCTTGGTTGTCAGACTTTCATACAGTTCAATTTTTTCACAATTCTGGTTGTTTTTGCTTTTTGTTTTTCATTTTTTTAAATTTGTTATTGTCCTTCTTTTGGTTGTGTAAGGTGGCAAAGTTTATTTATCTCTGCCTCCTTGTTGGCCAGAAGTCCTCAAACAAGCTCTTTAAGACATTATCCATCAGAGAGTTGAAAACTAAAACTACAGTGAGATACCACTTCACATCAGTCAGAACAGCCATCATAAATGAATCAACAACAACAAAAAAATGCTGGAGAGGCTGTGAAGAAAAGAGAACCCTAGTGCACTCACTGTTGGTGGGAATGTAGACTAGTACAGCCACTGTAGAAAACAGTATGGAATTTCCTCAAAAAACTAAAAGTGAAAGTGCCTTTTGACCTGGCATTTCCACCTCTGGGATTATACCCTAAGAACCCTGAAACACTAATTCAAAAGACCCTTTGTACCCCAATGTTCATAGCAGCACAATTTACAATAGCCAGGTGTTGGAAGCAAGCTAAGTGCCCATAAGTAAATGAGTGTATCAAAAGACTATGGTACATTTACACAATGGAATACTATGCAACAGAAAGAAAGAAGGAATTCCTACCCTTTTCTACAGCATGAATGGAACTGGAGAGCATTATGCTAAGTGAAATAAGCCAGGTGGTAAAAGACAAATACTCTATGATCTCACCTAAGTGAGATCAACCTAATAAGTGGAACCTAATCAACAAAACAAACAGGCAAACAAAATATAACCAGAGACATTGAAATAAAGACGAAACTGACAATAACCAAAGGGGAGGCAGAAGGGGAATAACAGGGGAAATAAGGATAAAGGTTGTCAAGGAACACATATAAAGGAGCCATGGACAAAGCTAAAGGTTGGTGGGATTAAGGGAGGGAAATCAGGGTAGGTGGAGTGGGGGAGAGTGGTGCTGGGGAAATAGAGACAACTGTACTTGAACAACAATAAAAGAAATAGACCTTATCTGAGGCTGGACATTCTTTTGTCCATAATGAGGAAAATGTTTTTAAATGAACCTACAAATAAAAATTAGGATTTATGAACTAAGAATCACCTTGGAGCTTCACTGCCCTTCAAAGAACTATTAAAATTTGATTTGAACTTTCTGGCTTTATCCAATCCAGAGCTGACTCCTCGGTTTTGAGGAATTATTTCTCTCTGCATCTCTATGTTTTAACACCTGCAAGTACTGTGTTGGATTTGCCTTTTATTAAGGTGAACGTGAATCCCAGGTATTTCACTGACTTCAAAAACAATCACCCGACTAATAAATTTTGAGAATTTTGAAGACAGCTAAGGAGTCACCTGCCAGAGTAACAGATCTCCCATCTCAGTGCTGATGCCACTCTCAACTTTTTTTTTTTCTCTTCCTCTTGTTCTTCTTCCTCCCTCCCATGGGTAACAAGGACTTCCTGAGTTCTCTCCTTGAAATAGTTCCATCCATTTCCAGATGTCCCAGAGTCAGTCCAAACACTGGCATTTCAATAAGAAGTGTTTTGGTGAATATAGCATTCACCATTTCATTACAGGAAAAAATAAATAAAGAAGGTTGCTTTTTGCTTCTAGTAGTCGTTTTGTTGTTGAGAGTGGATAGGGGTATATTTTTGTTAGACAGCTAAGAAGCCAATTTTTTTATATATAAAAGGCAAGTTCTTCCAGGGTGTGTGTGGGTGCTGGTGGCAGGTGGAGAGTGAAATGGGATGGTAAGTGGATTCATCCTCACATTCATGGGCAAAGGTGTCATGAATGAGAGAGAGTGAAAGCACCTATTAGAGCACAAATAGCAGATCTTATGTAGGGTAACCTCGGATACAGCCAACATTAATAATGAAGCAGGAAAATGGAAGTCAAGGGAATAAAAGCAAGCACATTCTTACTTCCGCTGAGTTGAGAAAACGGAGTTTGTAAATTATGAACCTATGATGTTATAAAGAAGGATGGAAATATTAGATCTCTTTTAAATTTAGTTATTGCATTAATTTCAGCATACTTCTCTGGATGTAAAATCATCTGTATGTTAATAGCAAATTAGCAATTCTCCATAAGGATTTCATCTTAATTTAAAAATAATTTTTGCCCTGGCCGGTGGCTCAGTTGGTTGGAGCATTGGCCTGTACTCTCAAAGGGCATGGGTTTGGGCTGTGGTCAGGGCACATACTTGGGTTCTATACCCAGTTGGAGCACGTACAGGAGGCAGTCAATCCATATTTCTCTCTCACACAGATGTTTCTCTCTCTTTCTGTCTCTTTCCTTTTGTCCCTTCTTCTCTCTCTAAAATAAATAAACATCCTCAGGTGAAGAATAAATAAATACATAAATAAATAAATAAATAAATAAATAAATAAATAAATAAGAAAGAATTACTTTTATTTTATTTGTTTTTCACTGACCTTGAAAATGTTTTGTGGCAGCCCTGACTGATGTGGCTCAGTGGATTGAGTGCCAGCCTGAAAAACAAAGGGTTGCTGGTTTGATTCCCAGGCAGGGGACATGCCTGGTTGCAGGCCCAATCCCCAGTAGGGGGCACACAAGAGGCAACCACACATTGATGTTTCTTTCCCTCTTTTTCTCCCTCCCTTCCCCTCTCTCTAAAAATAAATAAATAAAATCTTAAAAGAAAATAAAATGTTTTGTGCCAGATATTAGGCTCTATGCTTTATGTATTCTCATTTAATTCTCACATTAAACTACCTCATAGAATTAGATGTTATTTCTGTCTCATTTTAATAATGAGAAAATTCAAGCACAGAGAGGTTAGTTAGCAAGTTGCCCAACATCATATAGCCAGAATATTCAAAGCAAGGAATCTTGCTTCAGCAATCCTGGGCAGCATCAGAGTTCTTAGTCAAGATCCTAAAAGTCATAGTGATCTAGATAACTTTGCATTGTGTTTTGAGCATCACATGTGTTGGTATGTATTAGTATGATTAACAGAGTGGAATGTTATTCTTTTTTTTTTTTTTAAGATTTTATTTATTTATTTTCAGAGAGAGGAGAAGGGAGGGAGAAAGAGCAATGTATGGTTGCCTCTCACATGGCCCTCACTGGGGACCTGGCCCACAACCCAGGCATGTGCCCCGACTGGGAATCGAACCGGGACCCTCTGGTTCCCAGCCCGTGCTCAATCCACTGAGCTACACCAGCCGGGCATGGAATGTTATTCTTAACAAAAGAGTAAATTTTAGTTATTGTTCAATATTTAAAATTTGCAATAATAGATTTATAACTACCTTGCAAATTTTACTGATTGATTTGATATTTTCACAATTCAGGTTTTTGTTCCATTGATCAGTGTCTATGCCTTTTCTTCCTCCCTGAGTAGGTTTGGAATAGAACAATATGGAACTCAAGAACAACTAAGGGGATGACTACCTTAGTCACTCTGTAGAATATTACAAAGACTTTATTACTATGTCATTGGAGTTGTTTGCGTTATTCAAATTGCATTAGTAATTGTAGTCTCTTCTAAAAATGTGGACTCTAAATTCAATTCCAGAAGAAGAGGTATTGTGAAACAATAGACAAATAAAAGAGAAAATTAAATGATTCTTCTCTTTCAGTCTCTTTATTTGACAGCGGAAATTCAGGAATGCATGTTAATTATCAGATGCTTTGCATTAAATTGTTTACTCAGTATTTGTTTTTTCAGGAGAATTGAAGTAATATTTGCTGTATCGGCCATGGGTAACATATCTAATTTCATGGCATCATGTCAATGAATTCTGAGGACTACAGTGTCCTTCATCCATGTTTTCTCTAACAATTGGTATGCAACCTTTTCCAGCCATAGAGGCAGCCTTGTCATTCATTGGTGTTGTCAAGAAGCATAAATAATTACTAGGAGACATTTTGACACAAGGGTTTACTTGGTGATGTCTGCATCCTGACATTGACGGAAATGTGAGGTCATTTCATCAGCGGCAACTCCAACCTCACAGAATGCAAAAAAGAATTTGCTGTGGACTGAGAGCTAAAACTGGGTCTTGACCTCCCTCTTTCCACTTTCTCCTCCCCCTTCACTAATGATTATACCCTTATTCTTAATTTGCTAAAAGAAAAAATAAACGACTCACTGAAAGGACTTTTTACATATATATGGAAGTAATTTGTTATTTGGTCATATCAGAGTACATTTTTATTTTTTTAATCTTTCAGCTTGGTGCAAAACAAAAACAATCATAAATGTAAATGTTAAACAGCAGACACTTCTTTATGTTATATGCCTAATGGAGTGCTAACGTCCATCCACTCACTCTCAGTAATAGAGAAATCCTCTTGTTTTTTTTAAAAACCTGTCAATCATCAAAGCTCTGTTGGGAGAATAGACTTTCCAATTAGTAGACAGAGAGGGAGAAAGAGTGCTTTAGAGAATTATTACATTTAATTATTAAATTAATACCAAGATGTTTCTAGAGCCACAATATTATCTGTGAGGTCGTAATAAATAGGTAGAAGAGCTCCATGAATGAATTTTTACTCTCAGATCAGTTTTGAACAATAAATGCTACTGACTCAATTGAATTGCTTAAGCACTCACTTTGTAAATTGGAACCACACAACTAAAAATGGAGGGTTTTAGTGCATTCCTACTCCACCCCTGAACTAATCTCTAGGGTCTCTTCCATGATCTCACTGGGGATATGAAGATGAGTTTTGGACTACTGGGCAATCAATAAAGTGGGTGAACTCCAAGCAATTATCTTCTTTGGAATGAAAACATCTAAGTGAAAATTATTGTGTACAATATAAAAACTGGGAAGAATTCTACAAATAAGTGTATAAAAATGATGCCTTAGTTTCTAATGGATCTTGACTTTATTTCTGCAATTCTTCTTTACTTCTCCCTCTCCAAACAACCATGTAGTATAGAGCAAATGGCCAATCCTAGTTTGTCTCTCTGCCAATGTGGCCACACAGTTTCACCAGTGACATGCTTCCCCACTGGTTTATTGGTAGTCTCTGTGAGAATCTTATTTTTAGTGCTTTTTCTTTTTTCCTTTCTCCTTTCTTTCCTCCTCCTCTTCCTTTTTTTCTTTGCTAATTCAGGAAAATATGATATATAATAGTGAAGAGAGATTATAAAGACACAATTTGTACATTCAGTCTCACATGTACAGAAAGCACAAAAATACACTATTAATAAGAACATCTTAAAACATTTATGGGCTTTACAATTCAGTGGTCCCAGCTTCCTCCATACACATTTATTATTTATGACTGTGGGAGGTAGGACTAAATTAAATTACAGTCAACCCACAATGGGTCCTGCATTGCCCAGGTGCTTTTCCAATGAGAGGAAGATCCTCCTGTCACCTTAAGTTTGTGTATGCACATGTTGCACTCTGGTGATTTGTGAGAGTAGAGGGCACCAGGTTTTACTAATCCCAACTGTCTCTCTTTGACGTCAATGGATGAGGACTCTTTAGAATGGAGAAAGGAGATAGATGGTACTTCCTTGTGACTGTTTCTGGGGGAACTCCTCTACTGATAGGTCTGAAATTTCCATGGATCCATGTTTCTCAATCTTAGCTGTGCTGTCAAAATTCATAATTATTTCAATATCTGGGGTAGATTCCTGAGGTAATTGTAATTCACAGCTAGGAACCATAAACAGGGCAGTAAGATTTCAGAAAATTCTATTCATCGTTCTCCTTTCCTTTCTCATCTGGATTACCTGCCATGAAACAGTACTGAGTTCTGTTCTCCATCCCTTTGTCATCCAGGGCCTTTTGTGTTTTATGGTTTCTCCATTATCCCCCTCCCAAGTCCTATAGCCCAACTGCTCCATTTCTCCCATCTCCCCCTCTCCTTCATGCAGTCTAATGCAGCCTCAGGATTGGAAGTAACTAAAAGAAATTAAATGCATAAATATATTCTTACCCTCTAGCAGACTATAATCAAAGGCAAGATCAAGATGGCAGAGAGAGATTTACCCAATGGTACCAGGACAAAACTGAAATTACTAAACACACATTTATAATTAGTTGATTAGAGTATACTAGTATTTCCATATATTTGTCTCAAAACTTCTGTTGAGAGTTTGATAAATACCGCTTCCACTCAGAATTCTGCTCTGTCTGGCAGCCATGGAGGTATGCCACTTAATCTCACTTCAAGAAGAACTTGCCTTTTGGCTGGAAAGTGTGAATTTAGCTGACAGTGTCCAGCAACAGCATCTTTCCCAGTCTGATGCCGCATTCAGCTAAGGTCATTTTCTTCTAAGAACTACCCACTGCCAATGATGACTCAGCAGGCACCTTAGGACAGAGCCATCTCATTCCAATGTGGTAATATTCTAATGGGTAACTTTTGCTCTGGAGCTTCCTGTTGAGTTGACCGAGACTATCAAATTTGAGTCATAGTCTGAGTGTTTCCATACTGAATTCTGTCTCCTCCTAACTTTCCTTCCCTTTAGTTGGTGTCAGATCAGCATCACAGACTAAAGTTCTTTCTCTTTCATAATGTTCTTCCCCTTATTATCTTTAATGAGCATTACCCACTAACAAACTTTTTGCCTCCCTAGTTTCGTCCCAGTATCTGCTTCCCAGATAAAGTATACTGATGCAACTTGTCAATCTTTTCAAACATTTTTTAAATTACAGAAGTCACATTAGTATATTTCAATAGTGGAAAGTGATTCCAATCTTTTTATATATACTGCAGCAGAAAGTTAGAGTGACAAATTTACCGCATCCAAAAATGCCGTTTGTATTTTTTTCTAGTATTTTAATACATGTTTGTAATGTTCTATGAGAACATATTATATCTTATCTTTTTCTAATTATATAGAAATCTTACTTCTTAGAAATCTTGTCATTAAAACTCTATCTTCAGATTTGCAAATAAAGTCATTTGGATAGAGGCAACAACGCTTAAAAATATGTGATTCCAATTTGATAATTATTATGAAAAACTTACATTAGCTGGAGGAGTATTTCTTAAAGAGACCTGTTCTTCTAAATGTTAATAAAGCCATCTTTTCCTTTAGGTGTTTACCACATTGTATTAATTATTATTGTTGTAAATATATTTTGGCGACATGATGTCATCATCATTTCTGACTTGTACAACCCTTGACCTAAGGTAAAGCATACAGTTTGTGCACATTAGGTGTCTGTTTAATTGAACTGAACGACATTCTTGTCCATATTTTGACATCTGGTATTTCACTGGTGTTCCCAGGGGAGAAATCCTCAGAAGTATAACTTCAACTGCCATGGAAAAGGACAGGAAATTGCTATTTTTCCTTGATGCTTTGCCAATAAACCCTTGGGCCTGATAAAAAACAATTATTTCTTTGTCAACAGATGTTGAGCTCTGGAAGACTTTTTGAAAGCCCTATTCTTCCATTAACCAGAGTACTTCCATACACAGAGCTGGAGTAAAGAGAAGGTTTAACACAGGAGAACCTTGCTAAATAAATGGCCTCCAAGTGACAAAGGCATGTTGCTTTCCTTTGACTTCCCAGGCAGAGGCCGGACTCGGAGCCAGGATGAAGGCCTGGATGAGTCATCTGCTGTGGTATGGCAATGGCTCTGTTCTCTCATCTGTACAATCAAGTCTCAAGCTGATTTCTCCCTTTCATTTCACTTCTTCTTCTTCTTTTTTTTTTAGCAAGAGAGAAAATATATTCAGTATTCTTTTTTTAGGAGGGTTAAAAAAAAAAAGAAACACCATTCTATTGCCCAAAATTGCTTATAGAATTTCAAAGAGTGATCTCTTCCCGGTCATAGCGGAACTTATGGTGGCAATGGGAACGTATTCGCTTTTGCAGCAAAGAGTTTTAGATCCCCAGGCCTTCCCATCCCTTTATTGTACTTCGGAGAATAGAAAGATCAGGAGTAAAGGGGTGTTAAATGTAATACCATTTCCCCCGAAAACAATTAATATTTCTGGTCAGGAGACTATCACATGGCAGGAATCACAGTGACAACAGCGAACGATGACAGGGTGGACTCCAGGTACACTGAGAGGTTCAAAGCCTTGCTTTTTTCACAGTTGGCCGATTAAGTGATTTTTAAAGTTTGGACTTCTCAAGGGCAGAGGTTTTTCTTCTTTTACATTAAATGTACTCTTTCCCCTCACACCGTTTAGTTATATAATAGGGTGAATACATGTGCAAAATCATGCCCTTTTAGTGTTAAAACACAGGATTATATCCTTTATCTTCAAAGTTATATTTTCATGATATTACTAATTTTGGGCACAGTAAAAATGTAGCTTGTTTTTAATGGAGTTCGTTGGTGAATATACCTTTGATTTCCTCTCCCCTTCCCTCTCAAATCTGTATGATAGTTTGTTTATAACCTACCACCCTATCTCTATGTGTTAGACTCCAAACAATTGCATATTCTGTAGTTATGTATTCCAGATTTTTCTGGCCTCACTGTTTTGGCTGAAATCGCGTGCCTCTCCTTCCTTTGACCCACGCTGTTTACACCATTTCACTTCAGTTCATCAGACAGCACCTGATTAGGCGGCCTTCTGTCATCCATTCCCCACACATCCCGCTCGGCTTTGGCACCGTGGGGCTGGCTGCCCTCCAGAACCTCCTCATGAAAGCAGCTGTCCTGACAGGGGAAGATGAGTTTGGTTCATCTTTAAATATTCAAGGAGTTAGACTTAATGTCAGATAGGTCAAGGCTCAGTCACATTTAAAGTGTGACATGATGGCATCCCAAAAAAATATTTAACATATCAGGCAGTGCTATTTCTTTAAAAGAATAAGGACCTTGAAAATGGGCAGATATGTTTTGAAATGCCTGTTCTACTGTTTTTCCAGCTCTGCAATGGAAATACTAACTGTAAAGTTCCAAGCACCAAGTGTGTTGCCTGGCACATGAAAGCAGGCTCAATAAATTTTAATTCTTTTTATAAATGTATTAAATATTTACCATGCACAAGGGAAACTTGGATAGCTGGAGTACTAAATGGTACCAAAATATTATGAGGTGGGTGCTCAGGTTGTTTTTAGAAGAAATCCGGTTGAATTCTGAGCTCAAATACAGGCTAGAAAGTTTTTTTTTAAAAGGCCACATGACAAATTTAGGGAAATGAGATTTCTGTTAGTAGAAGCATAAGGTAAAGTTTCATTAGGGAGGTGACACTTGAATAAAAAAGCTGAAGAAATGATTTCCTTCACTAGCGATGCTGATTTGAATTTGGAGGGATAGAAAGGGGTACTTAAGAGACAGGAAAGAAGTTGAGCTAATGAAGTTAATGTAGGCCGCGTTTGGGAAATCAGTAACAAAGTTGGCTGGAGTACTGCTCACATTAAAGAGAAGGTGACAGATAATTGGGAAATGCAGGTTAGGCATATTTTGCAGGACCTGAGATCTCCATCTATATGAGAAGCGTGATGTAGTGGAGGGAGACTCTGGTTATGAATGAGAAATCCTAGATTCTCTTCTAGGCACCCGGTAAGGGATGATAGAGCATCCAGGTTCTAGAAGTGCATTGTTCTGGATCCAAATCTCAAAGTTTCCACTTACCAATTCTAACCTTGAACAATTTATGTTCTCTTTCTAACCTCAATCAGTGCTTATTTGGTAAATGAGAAGATCACATTAGACTATGTCTCTTGAAGCATAAAGTTATCTGTTTATAAAATTGGTTGTTGAAAAATGGCAAAGGTTTTTCATAGAAAAGTTTTCTTTTTTTTAAAGTTGGCATGTTTAAAGGCTTGTAAATGAAATAATCAAATGAAATAATTAGAGAACTCTTCGTTTTCCATTTCTTTGCTAAACGCTTATGATTCTAAGGAAACAGATCTCATAATACCAACTAGGACAGTTTGAAGGAGTAAAAGACTCAAGGTAAAAAAAGCATTCACATTTGGCCTGAAATGAAAGGGGATTTGAAGATAGTAGCAATTTTTAAAGGGGGAGGGGAGCTCATGTGAGAGATACTACAGTGGTACAATCAAAAGAATTTGGCACTTGATTCAATATAAATTTTACCTGAGAAGCACAGGAAATATTACCTTTTTATTTACATGTTCTTTTATATTAAATCATATAAGTGACCTGGTTTAATGATAACTTTTAATTCTGTATTACTCAGAGAGAATGTCAACAGAGCTTTGAGTGGTGTGGAATGGCACATGTTATTGATCCAAGAGATACTTATTGTGGACTTAGTCTGTGACAGACTATGTTCTAGGTGTTGGGGACAGAGCAGTGAACATGAGAGACAAGGTCCATGCTCTTGTAGAGACTGGACTATTATGTAAGTGGAGAGGAACACCAAAAAAATGAAGACTACAGCATCTAGGGGAAAAAAGTGCTGTGAAGAATATGAGCCAAGCTGATGTGATAGGAAGTACCTGGGCTCATGAAATCTCCCTAAGAGGATGCATTTGGGTTGAATGAATGAAGGAGCCAGCAACATGGATTAACAGGGCAAGAATATTCCAGAAAACAGAAACATGTAGCACAAAGGTAAAAGGACGGGATTATATTTCTGTGGGTTTCAGAAACTGAAAGAAGCCAGCCTGGCAAGGGCATAGTGAGTCAGGAAGCATTCAGGGATGAGAGGACAATACTCATACAACGTGTTTTTCACCAGATGGGACCAACTCCAAAAACTCATTTCTAATATCTTCTTGGCTTTATTGCATTTTCACAGTCCAGTAGATAACATCCCTCACAGCAAAAGTAGTTAATAAAATCACATTCATTCTCTTTTCCATACCAACTTTGGGAATATGTTGAAATTCCCAGTTTTTCAGGGAAGAGCGCTGGGGCCCCCAGTTCTTAGCTAGCTCAAGGTCACACAGTTTGTGAGTGGCAGGGCCAGAACACAAATACGGTCCTAGGATTCCAGGCTCAGAGCAGCTTCCGATTTCCACGTGCCACTTTCCCTTGTTATGTAACCCTAAGGGATAACAGGGAGGTACTGACCTCTTATCAGACAGCCAACAAGAGAAGAGTCTGTAACCCTGAGTAGCTGTTTTAACTAAAACGATGATGAAGAGTCCGGGCTTCTGTCTGAGAAGGTGACACGTGCTTGTCTGCACTAGGGTTTAGGGGTAGAGAGGTAGAGGGGAGTGCCTGCAAACAGAGAATCAGGAGAGTGATTATGTACTTATTTTCCTTTGCTTAGGAGTCTGATCGCAGCCGCTTGGTACAATAATATCAGAATTTGATGATTTTTCCAACTGTATCAATTTTATACAACTGTAGTGAATGGACTGAATGTAATGAATAGGCCACAAGATACCACGGCATTTTTCAAGCAAATATGATGTGTGGCAAATAAGCTGGTATTTACACATGGGCACCATATTAGCTATTTCTGCACTTTGCCCCTCCATTAAGTTAACTGCCAAACCTGGGCCATTAAAATCCAGGCTTCTTCCCTCAATTACAGTCATACATTAACTCTGGACATCCTGAAACTTTTTTAATAGAGCCATTTTCAGGAAAGATTATGAGCTTTCCTATAAGTGTGTCCCCTCCTTTCTGTTTCCATCCTAAGGCCCCCGTTGCTACTTGCAGCTTTGAGTTCTGAACATGCTGATCTCGGAGCTAGTTGGGGTCTCTGTGATGTACCCTAAATCCAGGCATCCATTTAAATGAGAGCCCTAGATACAGAGACTCATTGCACTCCTTTGCTTTCAGAGAGCAGCATTTGCTGTTTGCTGAGGGCTTTCTGCCTAATGCAGAGAAGGGAGAAGTGCTGCCTGGTGTTTGGGAGCCCATAGAAAGTCGCTTGTGACTGGAGGGGCTCGCTTTTCCTTGAGCTGCCAGACACTGCAGGCTCCACTGAGGCGCGGAGGTGCAATTCAGGCTGGTGGAACAGCGGGAGAAGGCAGGGACAGGCGGGGCTAGCGCGGCTCTGCAGCTGATCACACGCACCAGCACAAACACCGCTCTCCAGTCGCTCCCGCGGCCGCCTGGCGTCTTCTACCTGGGCCACCGAGGCGCGGACAGGGAGTAGGAAAACCGAGAAAGGGAGAAGCGAGGGAAGGCACTGGGAAGCAGAGGAAAAGCTGGAGTGGTACTACTATTTAACCTGAAAGTGACCAGGGGCTGAGGCTCGAACCCCTTACAGCAGTGCCACTGTCGCTGGCTAGGGAAGCACAGCACCAAGGAACCCCCAAGTCCCGCGCCCAAATCAGTTTGTGCCAGGGGCTCCAGGATCCTTCTGGTGGGGGCAGCGCCGTGCCCTCTGGAAATTTCGGACCTCGAGGGACCCGCATTGGCACCCCCATCGTGGTACAGGAGGAAAAGTGGGGGCGAGGAAAACAGCCCTGAGCGTTGGGTGCGAGGCCAGGCTGCCGCCGCAGCCCGCTGCGCCGTCTCCAGCGGGGTGAGTGCTCTGGTTTCTCGCACCGCCGCGTCTCCGCTGCAAGCGGGGGCGGCCTGGGGCCCTTGAGGGTCCACTGGAGGGACCTGGTGGCGCCCACGGAAATTCAGCGTCAGGCGGACGCCAGGCGGACAGGTCTCTGGAGTCTGAAGCGGGCGTGGGCAGTGGGTGTTGCACTAATCCTCGGCAGACATGCCTTTGGGAGGGATTTTGGCCAAAAGATAGGAGGCGGGAGTGCTGGGGGCAGCCGAGAGCGGCCCCGGGGTGGGGAGGGGGGCGGGCGATCCGGGAGCGGCGGGGGGGGGGGAGGGTCTGGTCCGAGCAGGTAGCGAAGCTTCGGCAGCCTGGCGAGTTGGCAGGTGGCGTGGAACTCGCTTGTCAACTATTAATTTTAAAAGAGTCAGTTTGGGAGTGCTGCAGGATAGTCAGTAGGGCTGGGGGAAGGCAAGAGGTGGCCCGGGATGCCTGTGGTGGGGGGAGAAAAGAGAAGCCTCGAAAAGCTGGGAGGCAAAATTGCGCTTGTGGTCTTTGCATCCCTCCAGCCCTGAGCGCGGGAGAACACTTTTTTAAGACTCAGCTTGGAGGAAAGCCTCCGTCCCAGGGGAGCAGAGGCGTCTGCAGAGACCGCGGCTACCTGCCGGGTGCGTCCCCCAACCCAGGCGCGCTCGCTTTTTGTCCCCCCTTTCTCCCCCGCCCCCACCTTCTTATTGGTGCCGGTTTGCAGCGCTCGGCTCCTGCGCCTTCACTTCGCGTTTGAATCTGGCTCGCCCCTCCGTATTATGTCTGCACTCCGAAGGAAATTTGGGGACGATTACCAGGTAGTAACCACCTCGTCCAGCGGCTCGGGCTTGCAGCCCCAGGGGCCGGGCCAGGGCCCGCAGCAGCTGGTGCCCAAGAAGAAGCGGCAGCGGTTCGTGGACAAGAACGGCCGGTGCAATGTACAGCACGGCAACCTGGGCAGCGAGACGAGTCGCTACCTCTCGGACCTCTTCACCACCCTGGTGGACCTCAAGTGGCGCTGGAACCTTTTCATCTTCATCCTCACCTACACCGTGGCCTGGCTCTTCATGGCGTCCATGTGGTGGGTGATCGCCTACACTCGGGGCGACCTAAACAAAGCCCATGTCGGCAACTACACACCCTGCGTGGCCAATGTCTACAACTTCCCCTCTGCCTTCCTCTTCTTCATCGAGACGGAGGCCACCATCGGCTATGGCTACCGCTACATCACCGACAAGTGCCCCGAGGGCATCATCCTCTTCCTCTTCCAGTCCATCCTCGGCTCCATCGTGGACGCCTTCCTCATTGGCTGCATGTTCATCAAGATGTCCCAGCCCAAGAAGCGCGCGGAGACCCTTATGTTTAGCGAGCACGCGGTGATCTCCATGAGGGACGGAAAACTCACGCTCATGTTCCGGGTGGGTAACCTGCGCAACAGCCACATGGTCTCCGCGCAGATCCGCTGCAAGCTGCTCAAAGTAAGTGCGACCCGCCCCCTTCCCCACCTGGCAGCCGCCAGCCCTCCAACCTGAGAACCACCCAGCCCCCTAGTCTTACCTTTTGCCACAGGTAAACTTCCTTTGGGGAGGGCGAAGCTGGACGCGTGGGCAGAGAAGGCACCGTGGACTCTACTGTTACTTTCCCACTCACGCGGGTGCTCTTACTTATACCCATCATTCCGTTGTGCGGGCATCCCTTTCTGGACTAGTGACACCTCAGGTGTGGTGGTGTTTCCTGGAGGCCAGAGGTAGATGAGTCTGCCCTGTTTCCTGCCTTACCCTTGTTGCTTTGCTCTTTGGAACTCTTTTAATTTGTTGTGAATACTTCACTACATTAAATTTGGGTTACTAAAACTGAGCACCTTTGATTTTGAAGAAATAGGTGCTTAACCTATCCCAAGTTTTGCTTAGGGGCTTGTCTTCCTTTATTGTTTCCCCCGTCCCCAATAATATCAGCGATATTCCTATTCACCCAATAACACTAAGTCTATCTATAGTCACGTTTTTAATGAGCACACAGACCTGAGAAACAATTAATAAAATGGAAGAAACAACACCTGGTTCTTTAAATTTTTTATTTTTACTAAATATTTTCCTAGAGAAGTATTTTGTGAAAGCTTGAGTGCTTTTCCTGTAGAGCCTCTTGTTAATTTTATTCTCAATTGCCTATTTCTATGAAGCCTTTGTCAATTACAGATTTCACTTGAAGCTTTTCAGCATCCATTACAGAAGATTGCTTCCCTACCATCAGCAGTGAGAACGCTGAGACACATTCACCCAGAGTGGTTATTAAAGCAAGGTTCATCTAGTCGTTAGAGGGCACTGCTACAAGCAAGGAGAGGAGCCCACCCTTGTCACTCACCCCACTGGAGTCTGGAAACAAGATATAACCCTGGTTCTCTATGTGTCATTTACAATTCGTGTTTTTGAGGGATTTACCTTAGGCAGTTTTCAAGTGTCCATACACTGAAAAAAGATAACCTCAAATAAAATGTTGAAAATTTGTCTCAGGTTTCATAAAGAACCAGTTTCAGAATTGAGCATTAGTAAAATGAAAATCTGATAAATATGTAAGCTGAGATTTTTGCCTTTGAAATTTCAATTTCTACTCTACAAGAATATATTGTTCTACACAATCTCAGCTTGCATTGTAGTTAAAACTGGTCCGATGTGCTTTTAAAAAGTTTGGACCTTGTGTCACTTTCTTTATTCATGTGTAAGATCTTACCCTAATGACTCTTGGCCATGTGGTTTAGTAAGTTGTTAGAATTAAAGCAGTTCAGCTGTGCTGCCATTCCACATCACGTGCATGTTTACTATGCCACGGACAGCGTATAAACTAAAGTTTGTATGGCAGAGTGGAAAAATCTTCCATCTGATTCTGATGAACATGTTCATTAAGCTAGCTATAAATAAGTAATTTGAACAGATCATATTTTGTGTAATTAACTTCAAGAGCTGCATACCCTTTTTTAAATTTAACTTAGCATATTGTCCGCTGTTTGAACTAAAGGAGTCGCGTGGACCAGGCTGAGCAGTTGTGTTGTAGACACGTTCCTTGCAGTGGCATGTGTTGTGTGTGCTTGTTTCTGTGAACAGAACAGGATGCATAATTGCTCTCTCTTTATGATATTAGGCCTGCTGCAGAGAAACACTTTGTTAATACAGTGCAAAAGGCTCTGCCAAGGAATCCATGTTTGTGTGTTACTGTTTAGATTCTTATCGAAGGGGTAGATTACCATATTGATTGTTCTACTGGAAATTTAAAATTAGACTTTAAAGATCGGTTTACATTCTCTTCTCAGGGTTTTCAAACATATAAACCCATTTATGAAAGCAAATATTCTTTCAAGCCAACATATTTTAGATATTTTTAGAGTTTATTAAATTGTATTTTGACAAAGGCAGATATAATTAGCCTTAATCTACATAATAGGTTTTTTTCTGTTTTCCTTCTGTCCCCCACCCTCCCCAAACCCGCCCCCTCCCACCCTCTTCAGGTACAATGAATCTGAGTGATTTAGCCTCTGCAGTGGTTCAGAACATTGATAAGGATTTCTATGTATAGGACCATGTACCACATATACCTTAAGGAATGTCCTGATTAAAAAATAAAAATACAAGATTTATAGTGTTGGCAAATTTGGATTAAGGTGCTATATCAACACAAGGTGATAAAAACGACAACATCTAATTAAAATAATATGTAAAATATTCCTATTAAATTCTTTGCTTTGGATTTGTTAGGAAGCTATCATTGCTAGAAGTTAAAATGATTGACATGTTGTGTCCACTTATACTTAAACAAAATTATGGTGAAATTCTCTCTTGCGTTTTGTGAAGCAAGGGGTTGACTAGTTGCAGCTCTTCAGCCAGCCAGTTAGTATGGTTTGTTTAAAGCTGATTTTTCTTGTGGCCTTGGTAATTTAAATGAAATCTCATGGTTTCTACATTGTTTCCTTAGACTTTATTAAAAAGGAGTCACGTTCTGTTAGGGAACTGGTAACATTCAGCAAAATTAGGTGGGGGATTTCCGTTTAATAAGGTTCTCTCATTTGTTTTTGTTAGGGACTGACATGAAGCGACCTAAAACAACCAACTATGTATTTTAAGAGAAGCTATCCTGAAATCATATAGTAATGCTATATTGACATCAGTCTTGCACAGTCTTCTTATTAAATATCACTACGCATATTCGATTTCCTCCTAACACTAGTCTTTTGACATTTTAAATATAAGATTTATGTATCCTTAATACAGAGAAATATACAGAATTTTAAGGAACCCAAACTCATTATATTTAATGGTATTAATTGTAGTTTACGTTATTCTTGTTACCTAATTTAATTTGTACAGGGTTGGGCAAAAGTGGGTTTGCACTTGTGAGTGTGTGAAACAGTGTTTATTCTTGCATTATTAATTAAGTACTGTATTATTTTACATACAAACAATTGTAAACCTACTTTTGCCCTACTTTATATTTCTATTGCTTTTTTTGTTTGTTGAATAAAATTTTATTTTTCAGTATTAATATAAAATATCTATTTAATGACTATAAGGCATTTTCTATTTTGGGGAAGATTTAAGAACCTGGATATGACTTTCTAATCATTGCTACTATAAACATTTCCATGTGTATGTTTTTGAATTCTTGAAGTTTTGATGGAAGTTTTTTTAAATAACTTTTCTGCACAGTTTTTAATTGTTATTCACTTATATGAAAGCAAATTTTATTTCAATTCTATTCTAGTCTTCTAAGCTTGCAAATACTGAAATTTATTTCTTTATTCAAATACAGGTTTTCCAGTGTTGTGCCTAGAGTAGTTGGCCCTGTTTCTCCTCAGAAAATAAAAAAGGAAAAACTAAAATAAAGAGTATAATGTGAAATTATTTTTACATTAAAATGTGTAAGTTTATCAGCTCTTTTGAGATGAATATTCTACTTTTCCTCTTTTGTCTCCATGCCGAATTTTTATTAGAATTTTCAATTCATTTTATTTGTCTTCTTTTCTTTTTAACCCCAAAGGGAATAATGAATAGGATAGTCATGTTAAGTTAATATATCATCTAGTAGAAAGTTGTAATAAAAATGCCTAGATTAGGAAGTTGAAATTAATGGCTGAAAGCTGGACCAAGTTATTTACTGTTGACTATAAAGGATTCATAAATTTCACTTACTCCTTTCTACAAATCTAATGCTAAAGGTTGATTGCCCAGATTTACATCTTGTTAAGGAAAATTTAAATAATATTCTTTGATATATTATTTAAGAATATACAAACTTATTCACTAGTTATCATATAAGTATGACATGAAGGCACTCAGTTAATCCCAGTTTACATAAAGTAAACATAAAATCAACTATTGTTTGATCTTTATTTTGAAATAAAGAGATTAGGAGAAAATTTTCTCATGAAAGTGTAATTTTATTTCTTTATGTTTTCATTTATTGTAGATAGTCTGTCTTTCTTTCCTGGGAGATCAGCTGTGCTGCCCTTAACTCTCACTTATTGAAAGGCAGTGGCGTGCAATCATCTTCTAGTATATGACATACATTACTTTTGCGCTCATTTTTTAAATTCTTAATTTATATGGATACTCACACTTGGTTGCTATCTGGTTTTCTCATATAAATGTGCTCAATCGAAGATGCAATAAAAAACAAAATTATTGTCTGAAAAACCAACAAACTCTTCATCCTCTTCGTATGTCCTAATATTGTGTTTAACCTTTAACCACAATAATTTCTGGACACGTGATGCCTAGATTTTTTTTCATATATTTATTAGTTTATCTTCATTCCATACTCTACACTTAAATGCAATCATGCTTTTGACTTTGTATGACCTTATTTTGTATGATTGACTCTTTTCACTGATTGAGCTAGGGTAATTTGCACTTTAGTTTTAATCTTGAGGTAATTAGCTAACTTCTTTAAAAAAATTAAAGCCACAAATAAATATCTATTACAAAAACAACTTTTTCTGATCATCATATGAACTGTTAATAAAATTACTCAGGGAGTCTAGAGCTAAGTCTCCCAAAGTTCTTGGAACTATATCTTATAATGTGGGTGATTTTTTTTGCATAGATTATGACTTTGTAAAAATTATATAATTCTTATTTAGTCTAGCTTTGCATTCTCTGACACAAGTACAGCAATTCCAATAGACATAGAACGTGTGTTCCTTTTAAAACCTATCATTGTTATTATTTTTTAAAATAGTAGTAATATGTTTTGTTTGCTTTTGTTCTTTATTTTTAATATAATACTGAAAAGTACAGGGTGAATTGTACTCAGGAGAATACAGTGTGAATAGAATAAGGGACATAAAGACCCAGAAATCAACAACAGTAGGTCAGGAGAAATGATAAAGAGAAGCAGAAAAAAGTGTTTGATGAACTTGAGAGTGTTTGTGAGTAGGAAGGAAATGTGCATTTAAGATACAAATTCTGTCCACAGTTATTATAAATTCTATAAAAGACTCCCAAGGAATTATAAACTTGTTCTTTCATTTGAATGGTATAAAAGTCTCACATAATTTATTACAACACAAACTACTTTGCATGCCTTGACGTACTTTCTTTTTATAAAGTGGACATATTTTGATGAGGTAAGAAGCTTAGCATTAAAATTCTTTATTTTGGATTTGATGCTGGTCATAGTTTTTTCCACCTGATATTGATGGAACAGTAAGTTTAAGGAGTCAAAGAAATGTGGACTTTAACTGTAGCTGGTCCAGAAAAATTATCATCCACACACTTCTCTACCAGACTTTAATTTGGGTCTGCTTCCCAAGACCATTGTCAGAACGGCTTTGAGTCACAAAGCATTTTTTTTTTTTTTTTTTTTTTTTGTTCTTTATCCTGGTACTGGCCTTTGGCTCATTTCCTAATTTGAGCTCTGACCTCATTCCATGTATTTTCTTCCTGACTTCAGCATATATTGAACACACACACATGCACACACACACACATTTAAAGAAGAGAAGTGAAATTATCGCAGGGAGAATCATGGGGAAGGTGGTAGGCAAGAATGGTTTGCCCTCTCCAGCTGTGCCTCATTTCCTTTTCTTTCTTCCCCTTTCTTGACCACTGGCCCTCAGTGCCTCTTTGCAGTAGAGACTTGTGGGAGGTGATGGGGTGAGATCAAGCCTTAGAATGTGATAGAGGTAAATCTCATGGGTCAGATGTTAGTGATTAAATGCTTTATTCATAATTCCCTCAGGCTCCCCTGGAACTAGGAAAAAGCACAATGCTTATAATTAGGTTAGAGAGAGGGGACAAAGGTAGCGAAAGCACTGATTGTATAGAAGTGTGTTCTTGCTAAATAAGTGTGGACAACTGGTCACAAACCTCCTAGAAGGAGGATGGCCAAATGTGGATCCGCTTATGCTAGGGCAGAGCTAATGTGTACCCTAATTGTGTGTGTGTGTGTGCGCACGTGCATGCATTTTTGAACAAGCACTCAACAATTTTCCATTTGTAATATGAAAGTAGAGTACATGATAGGAGAATGTCATGGCAGTCCCTTCTTGGCATCTGTGACTTAAATCCTTTCCACTATTAGTCAGAATTGTAATTAATTATCTTGTAGGCCTTTTTTGGACTCTCAGTTCAAAGTCATTTGACATTAGCTGCTTTGACATGACTACCTACCTGTGAATATAAAGGAGGAACAAGTCTTAAATTCTACACATATTTGTTTGCATATAATTTAAATTGTGTATAATACAAGTGCTACTTTTAAATAGCAATATTTTCCTTAGGAAATATAACTTAGAAATGATTTTCACAACCTAAATTGAACAAAATCATTTAAAAAATCTATGATATTCTAATTATAAATTTTTTGTACAGTAAGGATTAGCAAACTTTAGATTTCTTTGATTTTTTTCTCTTAACACCCAGCATTAGTTGTAATTCAGTCAACCAGAAAGCCTTTCAAATGGCAGAAAGATCTTTATTGCCTTCCCCAAATTCCATTCAATTGAAAATAAAAGTTGTGTCAAATCCACCTCCAGTTCTGGTGTTTTTGAATTATGTTCTAAATCTTTAGGAATCGCCAATGTGCCATGAAATTCCTTCTATCTCTTTATATTTTCTTATTCATTCAATAATTTTGTGATTCTAAGTGATTATTTCATGAATGGAAGTCAACTTGAGTTATCCGGTCTTTAGAAATTCAATAATTTACTGCATCAGCCTCCATCCTTAGCATTGTTTTGAATGGTTGTTGATCTCCATCATACCTGCTTACACATTTTCATCTAGAAAGTGATTATGGTTCTATTTGAAATTAGGAGGTTCATAGAGCTAAAGGAGATAATTTGGGCCATCAACAAATTGTTCTATAAATGGAATATTTCTTCTTATATCAACACTATTAAGATAACATAATAAAGGTTAAATCAGATTTTATCTAACATATCTTCTGCCTGTTAGAATAATTTCTGGGCAAATATGGTAATTGATAGGTAAATAAGAAAATCAGGAACTGAGACAATATCAATGCTACTGATTTATTATATACTCAAGGTAAAGATCATGGTTTAATTTTATAAAGGTGCATACAGGACTCTTCTTTTTTTTTCTTTTCTTATACAGGTGTGTATCACAGTTCCTTGAACAAAAGTTCTCTCCTGCTTATACAAGTCAAGGGACTTAAAACTAACTGAGCATTTTTCCCCCTTTGCACCAGAAAATTGTGGAATTGCATCAGAATTAGAAAAACCTAGATTAGAACTTCTTGTAAGCCTGGAGTAGAAGCGTATGCTTCTGAAAATGCACTGTGATGGTCTAGGCGCATGTGGGTTTCTGGAGCATCATAAGAATGTGGTTGAGCACCGATGACACAACCCTGCTCCACCCTGCACTCAGACTTGAAACAACCCCGTGACTTCAAGCATCTTCCACGCTAACCCCAAGTCCCTCGTGCTTATAAATAGAAAAGTGTCCTATTTAATTTACAGTGATTTATAAGCTCTCAGTCTATTACAGAGTGGAAGAAGCAAACAAAAATCAGGGAGGTAAGCATATATACAGTTGAAATATGTGATGGCCTAAATAAAGAAGATCTGAGAGATAAAATTGTGGATGTTGTGGTGTCTTGGAGTCATTTAAAGGAAGGGTAAATTAGATAGTATCCACTGAGAAATAATTTCAATGAGTATGCAGGGAATTTCACTTACTTAAAAAGTATATAAACATGGAAAACAACTTTCAAAGAGACACAGTGGTATACTTTATCCAAAGTGTCACATAATACTTATAGTTGTCAACTTTTTCTTATCAAGACTTGGATAGCACATAAAGCTGTGAAGGGGGTGAAGGGGTAGCTGTAATTTTAAGAATATACGGCAGATTGTTCTTATGTCAGAAGGTATATGGAGTTTGAATAGAGCATGTTCATGCATTTTAAGTTTAAATTACCTATCTATGAATTAACTGCTTTGCTAAAAACAAAGTGTTTTTTACTCTAGGTTGCAATTCTTCTCATAGGCTGCCTGTTTCTAGGCCACTTCTTTACATAGGTTGTTGAATGAGCAGGGAGTGTAAAAGTTAATTGCTTACTTGAAAGCTTTTAGAATGAAGCATAGGCATAAATATATATATATATATACACACACACATGTATATTTGTGTATATATGTAAAAGGAAGATGAATTTTACTTTTGAGGTATATATATAATCATTTGAAAAATATACCTCCTTTGAGAAAGAAATGAATTTTAAATAAATAGGAAATTGACTTTTTAAAGAATTATTTTCGTGAATACCTTCATTTAGTGCTGAAGAAGCTGAGCTTAAAATAGTTAGTAAATGACCCATTTGTTCATTCATTATAACCCTCAGAATACCACCTTGTGTTTATATAGCACCTGTTTCTTAGTAGGTGAGAGAACAGTGACCCAGGTTTTTGGTTTTATTTGTATTTGTTTCAATTTGGGCTTTTTACTGTGTTGTATTATTAATCAATACTTGTTATACAGCTGTGTGGTTGGAAAGATGCTGGTCTCATCTCTACTTTAATGACTTGAGGATAGGTTTAGAAACATAAGTGACTTCTTTTGCTTAGAAATACCTAGCTTTATCTTACACTGGTTGGTAGAGGTGCTGTTTGTACTTTTGCACTTTCAGTATTTTTCATGGATTTTTTTTTCTTATCAGTAATCTTTTCTTTTTCTTTTTTTTAAATGAACTATTCACAAGGTAGAGAAAAAACTATTCTCAATGTTTTCATTGGATCCTTTTTCTATACAACTAAATTTCTGAGTATCAGTAATTACAAGGTAGTCTCTGAAACCGACTGATTCGTCTGTTGAGAGTCTTTGTAGCAATTTCTGCCTTAAGGATCCCCCACTAATTTGAAACTCTTGGTCTTGTTTTGCCATGGAGGACATCTTGCTAAACCACATTTCTGGGTGTTTTCACATTCATTTACTCCACATAAAAAGCCAATGTATTTTTTTTTAATTTTGAGAGTAAGGATTTTTTCTTCAAACTACCACTTCTTTGGACAAATTTCTCTGTTACAAATTCTGTTTTGCTTGTTGAATCAGCTTTGCAAAGAGCCTGTTAAAATATATTAGATGTTTCCAAGGCCTGTTTGACAAACAGCAAGCCGCCTGTCCCGACACAAGTAAACTTTTCTGCGTGTAACTTTTTAACATATCTTTTATTTTATCAACATCATTATATAAACTTTAATATTTGTTTATACATGATCCTTATAAGTAACAAATATAGAGAATAAAATGAAAATGACTAGAAGAGAAATGTAGGTTTACTTTCATGGTTTGTTAATTTTAAATAGTTATATTTAATTTTCCTTCAGAGTTTAGCATGCAAGCAATTTATTCAATTAAGTTTACAGTGATTTATACTGATATTTATGCTAATGATTACAAAAGTTTTAGTAAACCGTAAGTCTATCCAATGTAGATTATTAAATTGCATTTTGATTTTAAAAACTTCAGCTTAGCCTAATTTTGCACTGTATTCTAAAATTAATTAAATAGAGAAGTGAACAACATTGGTGCAGTTTATTATTAGGAGTTTGAAAGCTAACAGCATCTGCCTTTTATTTTTAGTGTGAACTGATATGTATATGACATAATTTAATATGATAACATCTTTACTCTTCTATTCTATTTTATGTATATTTGTTACTTTTTGAAAGCCCTGGAAAATAACTTAAGTTTTGCTTTGTAATAATGAAGTAAATCTTTTTTTAAATGATGACCAAACTTTTTCAACTTTAACAAACTCCATAAGAATTGCCTGCTTATTTGCTTTGCGAGAAAAAATCTGGGCTTCAATGAGTTATCATGCAGTGATTTATGTCCAGCGGTAGCACGTACATTCAATTGCACAGTTTGTGCTAACAGCCATTGTTGGACCAGGCATTTCTCCAAAGCTCATGAGTTAGGAAATGGTAATTATAGTAAGTCGTGTATTATAAATAATGCATGGATGTTTCACATGAGCTGTGTGGGACTTCGGCCCATTTGCCAGAATATAGCTGCAGAATGATTTGTCTGGAGTTTGTTTCAGATGATTGATAGTGCAGAATGTTGGCAATGATATAAATTACTGTTGGAGTGCCTTGAAAATTTCAGCACAAGTGGTGATTTCTTTTCTTTCTCTGTGTGCTTGTCTAGTCTCGGCAGACACCTGAGGGTGAGTTCCTTCCCCTTGATCAACTTGAACTGGATGTAGGTTTTAGTACAGGGGCAGATCAACTTTTTCTTGTTTCCCCCCTCACGATTTGCCACGTGATCGATGCCAAAAGCCCCTTTTATGACCTATCCCAGCGAAGCATGCAAACTGAACAGTTCGAGATTGTCGTCATCCTAGAAGGCATTGTGGAAACAACTGGTGAGTAAAAACATAGATATGCCATCAAATTTCTTTATTGCATAATGACATGATATTATATGCACAATACTTGTCATGAATTGGGTAAAATTTCTTGTTCACAGTAGTGAAAGCAATGACTTGCCTCTTATTTCTCATAGTATTAAATTGATACTACTTTTAACATGAAGATTTGCTGTGGTGATGATTACAGATGTAATATTAACTCAGGAATACTCACTGCAAAAAAAAAAAAGGCACCTGAGACGTCTCCTTAAAAATGCTTATGATGTTTTGTTTTTATTACAATCTTGGATTTTCCATAACCTCGATTTTTCTTTAAAGATTTAAGGTTAAAGTAAATTCAGCGTAATTAGTGAGCAGCCTGAACTCGGCATGCACGTTCTTGCCTAGGGGACGTTGATCCGGCTGTCATGGATAGAGCTTTGATGGGCTACTCTGTGCAACCTCAGTGGAATGTTTCCTGTGTGTGTGTGCACATGCACATGTGGGCACACGTGCTAAAGCTGCATTTTAATTCCAAAGTGGGTCAGTAGATTTCCCCAGCTGAACCTTGACCAAAACACTTTTAAAGGCTGCTTTTCTTCTTTTTCTGCTTTGGGATAAGCTGCAAACTGTATGTTAATTCGCCAATTTGCAAAGTAACATTTGGTATATCCCAAACAGAGTTTGCTACTCCTGACAAAAGGAAAGAATCAATAAATCTGAGTATATTGTTTGTAGTCTAAGCATTGCCCGGTTGGTTTGGAATCTGATAGGTGTCTCAGACAAATGATATAATATCAACATAATTAGAAACATATATGTATGTATATATGCATATCTCAATTGAGTTTTACCCTTCCTACAAGTAATGAGAAAGCAAGTCATATTTTGGCTCTCCACTTTTAACCAATATCATTTTAACAATCTTAAAATGCTAATTATTATGTATAAACTATAGTATTACTGAGAGTAACATTGGCAGTAATATGGAAACATTCAAGGTTCACACCAAGGTGAGAAATTTTATATCATCAAATATTCCTCTCCCTGGTAGAAAGCTTTGTCCAAGGAACAGGGGGAAGAAAACATTGTAATGTTTCCACACTTGTCACATAACACCTATTTAAAATTTGAGTCAGATAATTAATCTCTATAAGCGTCTTTTCTTTCTCTTTAAAATAATAATTGTATAGCAACCACCTTGAAACTGCTTTTCATATTCTAGCATTTTATTATAGTAATTACTTCAGTTTAAAAAATTAAGATTTTTGCCCTGACAAGTGTGGCTCAGTTGGTTGAGTGTAATCGTGTGAAGTGAAAGGTTGCTGGTTTGATTCCTGGTCAGGGCACATGCCTGGGTTGTAGGTTTGGTCCCAGGTTGGGGCAATGCATGTGAGAAGCAATCAATCAATGTTTCTCTCACATATCGATGTTTCTCTCCACTTCTTTCTCCCTCCCTTGCCCTCTCTCTAAAAATAAATAAATAAAATCTTTAAAAAATAAAAACTAATATTTTTAAGAATAGTGAGTACATATTTTTTAAAAGCAAACTATTTTATTCAGTTTTATTATTGTTGTTTTTTTAAGACTTTATTTATTTATTTTCAGAGAGAGGGGAAGTGAGGGAGAAAGAGAGGGAAACATCCATGTGTGGTTGCCTGTCTTGCGCCCCCAACGGGGGACCTGGCTCACAATTCAGGCATGTGCCGTGATTGAGAATCAAACCAACAACCTTTTGGTTCACAGGCTGGCACTGAATCCACTGAGCCACACCAGCCAGGGCTAGTGAGTACATATTTAATTCATCAATCTATAGCTGAAATTTGACTTCTGTAGACTATTTTATGGTTTAAGTCCTTCATTTAGTTTTTAAACTTAAAATTTAAATGAAACCACAGTGAATTTCTAAAATGCCATATAGTGATAAAAATATAATCAATTTACAAAGGCTTTTAATTTAAAAAATCTTACATTTCAATTACGATTTTTAGTCATCTTATTTACTGACATAATAACATATGATTAGAACTTAAACAATAGATACTGACATTTTAATTGGTTTATTTCTTACAATACATGCTTCTATCTTCACACATCTGCTTATAACCTACCAATTGCTTTTTATTTTTCTAGTCACTGACATTAGTGAAGTTTCTGTTTCACTTGACAGCCTTAAAAGTCTTTCATTTGTTCCATCCCCCAATCTACATGTTCATTTTTCCTGTTTATAGATTGTGTTTGTTTCTTAAGAATGAGAATGTTTCCCTAAAAAATCACAGTGCACTTTAAAAACTTAGGAAATTTAACAGTGGTGCAATTACTACCACACAGCTCTCAGTCCATGTTCAAATGTCACTAGTTGTCCTAGTAATTTGAATAATAGCTCTTTCCTCCCTTGGTTTAACATCAATGTGAGGAGTATACCCATCATTTGTTTTCTTGTCTTCTTAATCTCAAGATGGAATAGTTTTGCAATCTTACTCTATGTCCTTGAACTTGACATGCTCGGAGAGTACAGGACAGGTATTTTGAAGAATGTCTCTCATATTGGATTTGTTTGAGGTTACCTTATTAATTCTTTTGAGTTTTGACTTCTAACATGGGCATCTTAAGGGGATATTGGAGCAGGTTGTTTTTTACATTTTCCAATGTATTCCTGGTGTAACTTACATGTCTTCATGTTTCAAAGGATCATGGTTAGTATATAACATCTTACATAAAGTATTTGAAGTTTTATAATATTAAATTATTTGTTAGGACTGTAGGTTTTGCTTTTCCACCTCCCTTTTAAAACAGAACAACAACAACAATGTAATGAACTGGCGGAGAATACTTTTCACATCAAATATGGAAACTTGAATGGAGACTGAATTTCTTATTTAGAGATTGCCTTTATGTGAAGAAGAGATTAAAATCTGCTCCCTCATGACCTCTAAATTAAGCTTATTTTCTAGATCTAATATAACAAGACAAAGAGCAAAAACTTTATATACACAATTTATCAAAATTATTTCGTGAAAAAATTATCTAGTATTTTGTTTTTATATTTACTCTAATTAAATCCCACGCTATTCAAATGCTATAGAATATGCCAATATTTTCAGACCTCCTTGGGCCTGGTAAAAGTAACATAAATATTCTTATGTCCATTTGATCATTTATTATCTTAGTGACATTTATGTAAATTTAATTTTAAGGCTGTTTCCTCCTCTTTTTTTCACTCTCAATAAATTTTACTTTCTCATAATATTTATTGCTTAGAAGAAGACAGATAAGATCTTTTGGGATATCCAAGACAACAATAATACCATTTTTACCCCTTTTGCTTTTTGTAATACAGTCTTGTGAATAAATATTTACTTGATGTAACTTTCTATCATATTTAGCATTAAATTCCAAATTGTTTTATGATTTACTCATTCATTAGACAAGTACTTTGATGTATACTGTGTGTGCAGAAGTATTTGAAAAGCCGGTGATATAGTGGCAACCAAGACAGGCAGAATCCCTTTCCTCTTGGAGGTCATATTCTAACTGGAGGAGGCAGACTACATAGCAACACAAATATGCAAGATATTATTAGATAAAATGTGTTAAGAATAAAAAACAAAACAAAACAAGGTGATATCCTAAACTACTTCAGATTGACAGTTGGGGACAGCATCTCTGAGGAGGTGACACCTAAGCCGAGACCTGAGTGTCAAGAAGGAACTCTTGGACTGGTCTGGAGGGAGAACATGGCAGGCCTGGTGAAAGCAGGTGCAGGGGCCCTGTGCTGAGAACTCGCTCGGCTGATGCCAAGAACTAAAAGAAGGGAGAGGTGGTAGGAGCAGATGACAAATTTGCAGAGTCGGTGAGGAGAAAGCAGAGAGGCGGAGGGGCCACCTCTGCACTATGATGACTGCATTGCACCAACAAGAAGTGTTAAAGTTTGCTTAGAAAGCAAAGCCTGCATGTATATGAAAGTAATAATTTAGTCATCTTAAACTGTGCATGACCAAAAAAACCAGAATTACGTTTTCTGCAAACTATTTAAAAATGAGTGATCCCAACGTGTTGGAAATAAATAAAACTTTAGACAGTGCCACTTTTTATTGCATTGATGGTAATACCTCCAACATTCCCACTTATCCTCAAAACACACACACACGTGTACACACACGCACATGTGCATGCACAAGTGTTCACAGCAGCACGCTGACAAGAATCTTGTGATTTCATTTAGTTTTTAGTTCTTTTCATTCCTATAGTCTCAGCAGGAGTGGTTGGGGTGGGGGGAAGGGGAGTTTAGGGATTAGAAGCTTTCTAATTTCCTTGAAAGTTTTAGTTTTCAGCTCAGGAGTCACAATAATTACTTTCCCACCTCCCTTGGAAATACTCCTCAGTGATCAGACTCATCCATTGTTGTCCTCCTTGCTTCAAATGAGTTGGATTTTCACTGCCAACAAGGAACACAAGATTTGCCTCTTTATTAATAACCTTTACTTATTTGCTCATCCAGCCAATTACTAAATACAGGTTGCCTCTAACTTTTGCTCTCTTTGCTTCTTCTCCCAGGAGAGAGAGTGCTGCTAGAAGCAAACAGCATTGCAGATTTGGCTCATTAGAACTAGATGCTTTCAAACTTCAATCTGCTCTCTGCTGCCATTTGGCAGTCTTTTTAATTGTCTTTTCTGTACTCCCAGGCTCTTTCACCAGGGGAGCTATTTTGGACCTTTTTCTCTTTCCTTGCCCGCAGTCCCAGCTGTTCTACCCCCTACTTGGCATATCGTCTTTCCACCTATTCTATCAAAAGAATGTAACACTTCAGTTTTTATACATTTTTTACTCTCATTAATCCTTTTCTCATAGTTTTCTTTTTCTTTCTTGGTGTCTGTGGGAGAGAGCATCTTTATTCTTCTCCAAAACCATCTCTTTTATAGCTAGTTATGTTGTGAATCAAGCTCCAATATTTACCATACCTAATACTTAAAATCCCATTGATTCTATTTGCTTTCAAACATTTGCAGGCTTTTCTGCAAGAAAAACTATGCAATCTCACTATTAGTCATGTTATTTGCAAGGTTCTTGGATTCCGAGACACCACGTTGTCCCTCCCTCTTTAATTTATATTTTCCAATTATTGCTTGTATACTGCATTGCTGCTCCTTCCTACTCCTCTCTCTGGTGTTTCCTGCATCTCTGCCCTTTTCTTCTTTTACTTGGAATCTAGCTACTTGCATTTTTAAAAAATGAATTCACAAAGTACTCACAAGTCCACTCTTCCTTTTAACTCCATCTATGGACCCTCTCACAAACTACAGTCTTATATTAATAGTTGCTATTAATTTTCGAGACATTTTACTCCAGAGTCAATTTGTCCAAACACCCAAGTTATCAGCTAACTTTCAAATTACATCCTCATTTGGAAAATTTGTCTCTATAAGAGATTGTGATTTTATCTCAGAATTCCCCCTACCGCACTCTCTCTTTATGGCCTATTAATTTGTCCTTTTCACACATCTTATTGAGCATCTATTACAGGATACACACTATCCTAAACTAGAGGGGACACATTAATTAGCAAAACAAAATTGCTGCCCTTGTGGGTACATGTATTCTTTTTAATTATTTTAAATTCAGTTTATTGGGTAACATTGGCTAATAATGCAATATAATTTTCAGGTGTATGAGATTATAATTCGACATCCATGTCCTCTATTTTGTGCTCCCCACCCAAAGTCTAATTTTCTTCAGTTACGATATATTTGACCCCCTTTTACCCACTTCCCCTTTCACGACCTTCTTTCCCCTCTGGGTACATATATTCCTTATGTAGGAAACCAATAACAAAATGAACCAACAACACTGAGAATGTGAGAAAGTGATGAGTGCTGTGAACCCAAAACCAAGGTAGTCAAGAGGGATTGGAAGTGTAGGGAGATCAGGGAGGGCTACGGTGGGAAGGAGACTTTTGGATCCAAACACAGCAAAGAAGGTGCCTAGGAAAAGGGCATAAAGTTCTCTCTCGTGGTTTGCAAAGTCTCTCAGTTTAACGCTTCCTCTTTCGGCCCACATAATGTACTTCTAAATCACAGCAGTTATCTCAGGAGTGGATCCGGTCTCTAGATGTCTGCCTATATGCAGATTGCACACTACCGCTTGGTAAATTGCTTACAGCACTACTTTCATGCTATACCTGTAATGACTGCCATAACAAAGTGCTTGCATTTCTTCCTGAGAAAATTAGGCTGCTCTTCCTCATGTAATGTCCATTCAGTGACGCTCCCTCTCGATTCCTGCGTCTGCAATAAATACATTTTCACTGCCTAGGATAGCATTTGTCTTCTCGCCCATGGCACATTAGCTGCCCTATTCTATTAAATCTTCCCTGGGCACTTTATGCTGTGTGTTTTTCTTTAAAGACCACTTTAAAAAACAGTTTTTACAATGAAAGGGCTATTAAATACATGCTCATAATTGAAAAAGTAAAAATATGCAAAATAAAAGGTTTACTCTTAATTTCAACTACTATATTGTAAACATATTGATCATATTAATCTTTTGGCATCTGAATTATCTGAATATTGTTATTGTGCCATATGTGCTGTTTTATAACTTGCTTTATTGTAGAATGTATTGTTAACACCTTTCCTGTCAAAAGCCATTAGTTTTAATGGCTTTATTGTTTGCTAATCTATGAATCTATCTTAATTTTTATTACCTATCTCCTAGTCTGAGATTTTTAGTCATTTCCTTTTTAAGTAAGGTAAATAGTCTTATAGTTTATAGTTTTAATTTATGTGCCACCTTTACAACTTTAATATTTTTTATAAATTCTTGGAGATGAAATTCCTTGGTAAAGAGCATGTGAATCTGTTGGTTTTTGATTTATACTTTAGAATTACTATCTAGAAGGTTGTACCAGTTTACAGTTACGTATGAAGGTGCCCATTTTCTCGTCCTTTGCCAACAATGGATATTATAATTATTTTTATTTTGACCAATGTGACGTTATTTTTTCTTTTCGATTATTAGTGAGATTGAAATTATTTTATCTATTGTCTGTAGGTTTTATTTCATGAATTCTCGGTTAATATTGCTCACTTTGCTTGCAATTTTTTATCCATAAATTGGTTATACAATTAGCACAGTTGTGATAAACCATGTCCCTAATAGTCAGTATACTCTATCAAAATATTTTCTTTATGTAGATATACATGTATAATTTTATCACATTTATCTTGTATGTGCTTTATGTCAGCTTCAGATAAACTTTACATTTTTAGTTGATTTTTAATAGACTTCTCTATTTTATTAGCTTTTTTCAGAGTCACCAGTTGTATCTTATAGGAAGTAAAACAATAAATGCTTGTTGATTATCTGTTATATTAGGTGTGAGATAGTACAGAGATGATTAAGGAGGAACTCCATAGTCCAGAGGGAGAAAAATGTTGAGCTAAAATTAATATTAGCATCATGTACTCAAAAAGGCATATGTCAGGCTAACATAGGGGCCTAAAATAATGGTGCCCAATGGATTTGTTCTTCAACAGGCTGAAAGGGTCCCTGAAGGGCATGGCAGGAGCTGAGACAGGAAGGAGAAGCAGCAGCTCATCAGCAGGGTCAGGGGAGCTGGATATTCTGGCCAGAGAGACCACAAATGAGAATTTATTTTGTTCGAGGAGTCATGTAATATAGTATGGTCAGAGCGTAGAAGAGGTGGAGGGGAACTGGCTGGAGATGAGCCTCTCCCTGAGCCATAATTTGCACCTAATTCTTCAAGCAATAAAGCCCTTGCATGATTTAAAGCAGGAGAAGGCCATCATCATATTTGCTCGATAGAAAGATCCCTCTGGCAGCAGGTGGAGAATGGATTGAGTGGGGCTGAGACCGGAGACAGACCAGTTATTAGGCTGTTACAATAGACCAGATCAGAGGTAATTGGGTCCTGTATGAAACTGTCCGGCTCGGCAACTATGTGATTGTTGAAAATAATGAAAAAGGCCTCTGGTTTGAAGCTGTTAACTTATGATTAAATAGGAGTAGGAAAAAGGGCCTCAGGATTCTTCCCTCTGAAGTTCCACAGGCTATTTAAAAGAAGCCAAGACACCCAAAGAATAAAAAGATAAATTGAGAAAAATAAATAAGAAAGCACGAACAAGCCATCGACTCTTCTTACTACAGAAAAAAACACTGGAATTGTCTAATGAGTAAAACAGAGCAGAAGCTTAACTTGTGAATAATTGAGATGTGCTTATCATTTTCTTCCATGAATGATTCTACAATATTTAGCTTTATTAACTGATTAATCAGTTAGTGATCCGTCAGAAGGTAGTGATCAACAAACCCCCTAGTGTTATGGTAAATGAGGTTGCACTCTCCTGCCCATTAGAGATTTTATTCATCCTTCCTCTTTGCAGTTCTGAGTCATTAGCTGTGAGCTCCTCATGCTTGGAGCCAGGGCCTAACTCAGGGGCATCTTGTTTATCTCTCTGGTTTCCCTGTTTTTGCCCACATTGATGCTACCTTTTAAAGTAATTGCTGCTGTTGCACGAGACTTTACACCTTATCAGACAAAAGTCCATGATACATGGACATATAGATATATATATATTAAAAATCTCAAAGTACCTCCTCCCAGTAACTTTTATTATATTTGTTAAATATTTATTGCTTCCTAGTTGTGTTTTTTTTTGCTCTATTAGAGATACCTTTTCAATGATTTTTTGAGTCAAAACAGAACAGTTTTTAGAAGATTGTTGATCCTTTTAAATCTAACACAATTTTTTATGGGCAATTCCTAAATAAGAGCCTATGCTATCATTTTCTTTTGATAGGTCATTGTAGAATTTTCAACGGATTTTAAAAATCAATGCCTAAATATTGAAGCATGAAATAGGATGGCCGATCATCTTGGTTGCCCTGAGACTGAAAGCTTTTCTTGGGTTTGGGGCTTTCAGTGCTAAAATCAAGAGTTCTGGGAAAACTGAGATGACCAGTCACCCTCCCTAGCAGTCCTGTCAATGAAAACTTCCTACATGCCTGTTTCAAGTTAATTGATAAATTTGAGTTATTAATAGTTGGGATAAATCTTTCAGACTCATGATGGGTGTTACTCCATCAACTTCCTACTTTCTTTGTCAACATTGTCTCAAAAAACATGAAAAACAATTTCACTTACATTATTTTCTCTATTATTTTCATTACTATCTTTTGTAGAATATTTGATTAATACAATCCTTAGCATCTTAGGATGGAAGTTTCTCATTTCTTTGTGTAGCAGGTTGGTAGGGTAAATAACTGGAGTGAGGTAGGTTAGAGAACATTGACACAGTATTTGTCAAAATCTTGCCTATGGCTGATATGACTAAAAGATGTCAATAAACCTTATGAATAATCTGGTTGATTTTTAGATGCAGGCATAGGGAAAAAACAGTTTTGGTTAAGATGTGGCATAGTTCAATGACGAGGAACTTCACAGTTTAGACATTAACTAACTAATTTTCAGAGATTTTTCAAGGTGAGACCCTAGTCACACCTGGGACCCATGGGGTGCTTATTAAAATTCTGGTTTCTGGGTCCTTACTTAAAATTACAGTGTTAAAATGTCTGGTGTTTATGGCCCAGGAAATTTGCATTTTTAAAAAGCACCCAGGTGTTTCTTATTAAGAACATTAAAGTTTGAGAACTCCTCAATTCAGTAACTATGAAAGCCACCAATATTTACCGAATTAATTACTCAAATGCAATATTTTGGCCTAATCTACCACACTGACACGTGATAAAAATGAAAGATACCATAGTTCTTTAAATTTCTGAAGTCTTCAGAGATGAAGCTTTATTTCAATTCAGACTGTGCTGATCAGTGTAGCCAAATGCAAGTTAACATGGGTAGAAAAGAGTGGAAATCAGGAGTATGAATTAAAATGCATTGCTATTCATCATCATAACCAAGAACAAGATGTGACAGCTATTGTGGAACATTGTGTGAAGATGTAATATAAATGCCAAACGAGGATGTTAGTACCATTCATTGATGCAGAGAATTCTGTTCATTGAAATTGCTGCACATGCATTGGACCAGAACACTCTGTGTGGTTATTTACTGTTTCGTTGGAGGGCATACCATTATGCTTACTGAAAAGTTCAAAAGGACAATTTTCATAATTTTACACTAAGACTAACTAAGGCTATTAGTCAATACAGCTAAACTCTTTGAGGGCTTTTCTCCCCTGTGTTAAAGTTTGTGGAGGTTGCAGAGGTTACATAGAAATATGCTTTTAATAGGAGGTAACAATGAGTATGATTTGAGATCCAGATAGAGTGAGCTTATCTTGACAAATAAAGCTACTAGGCCCAATTTCACAGTGTTTTGCTTTGATTAACCATTATTTTGTTATTCTATGCCTTAGGCACTGTCTGAAGAAGAGCTAGGGTCATTAACCCATTCAGCTGATACAGGAGTGCTTAGAACTGAAATTCAAGTCAGAAATTATTGCTCCTGTTGTTATTATTGTTTTGGAAAATAAGTGTCAAATGAGATAAGAATGAAGTTATTTCATAAACTGTGGCATTGTAAAACTTATTAATGGTGGTGATGGGGCACCACAACATTGGGAAGATCTTTAGGAAGGAGAATAATCGATTTCGTATTGTCCAAGGGTGACTTAGCCTTGAGCATCACCTTGCATTAGTTGTATGTGGGGTCCATGTGCTGCACCTCTTGTGCCAAAAATATCCTCATAAGCCTGAGTGTAGCCTTAGGTTCGACCCGTTTCTGCGGCTAACTTCAGAGAAGAGCAGTGTGCAGACCACGTCAAGGGGATGATTAGATATCAAAGGCTTTTGGAGAAAGGGTTTCTCAGTCTCCCTTCAATGACTGCCAAGCAATTTTTTCATGTCTCTAAGTTAACTTTTAATATAACTTAAGCCCTTTATTTTATTTTGTTTTATTTTTTATTGAAATTTTTTTTGTCATGTAAGTTAGAAAATGTTGTGCCATTAGTTTTAGAGACATCTTTAGTTCCAGGTAGTACCGAGTGAGTGCTGTACCTCAACACTGAAATACAGGTAAAATCTGTTCCCTTGGAAGAGAAACTTTCTTGCAAAATACGCATAATAGGAGGAGGCAAGTTTGGGAAGGGAAGAGTGCATGGCGCCTTGTTGGCTGGAGAAGGCAGGGACCTTATGAACTGAGTGTATGCCTGTTCCTGTATGAGCTATCAGCACTTTTTTTAGTACTTTTTCTGTGCTAAGGGTTTACTTTCTGACTCATGCTCCTGATTCAGCAGTTTCCCAGAAATGGCTGCAATCCTTCCGTACTTGGCAGCACTACTCAGAAAATGTAGAGAGAAAATGATGCAGCCTCTTTATATATGTGTATTTATTCAGATTAGCATTATCAGTTCCAAAAATGTTTTAACATGTGTTATCTGTTTCTTTCTGGTTTTGCTTTGCTCTACAATTTCTTCCAGTGCCCTTTTTTTCCAAGCGTGCTTCATTACTGTCCATTTTAATTTTTATACATTAAAGGAAAATGAGGAGGTATATTAAACTTATATGGCTTAGTCTCTTCATTTAGTTAAGTTTTAATATTTTATAACCTCTAAATTGTAGAATGGCCATGCTTCTCAATCATTCTTTATGAAGAGGTTCAGATGCCTTAAGTTTTTAAGACTAGTTTGCTAAAATTGAGGACATATTTTGATTTTGAACTTTTTATGTCTATCCAGTGTTTTTAATTTAGTTACTGAACATTGTTTTAATTCCACCTAACAAGCTGAACTTAGCTTATCTTTAAAATGTGTCTGAATTGTTAGTAAAGGAAAGGCCCTGACCTTTACAGAGTGCCTCCTGTGTTTCCTGTTCTGTCAGACCAGTGGTACAGATACCAGTGAATGGATTGCATTTTATTTGAAACAGTCATTTACTTATGATATGATGTCTTTCCTCTCTTGGATATGCTTGGTAAAATCTCATATTCTACTTTACCTTTGAAGGAGCATGTTTCTTTATTTTCTTTGCTGTAGAAGCCATAGTATTATCAGAACCAGAAAGAGTTGAGAGGAAGAAAAAAAGCACATTTATCAGTTTTGAATCTTAGTTGTCACCTGATCCAATAACAGAATTAGAATGATAGAAATATAAAGATAAAATGCACTTTAATGATAATCTAATCAAATACTCTATTTGCTGGAAATGGAAACTAAAATCTGTGAGATAAAATACTTGTCCATTTTTTCAAAACCAGTTAGCAAAATAGTTGAAGATGTTTTTGTGCTTTGAGTGTTATACTGGCATTCTGCTTATTACCAACAATTTTTCACTTATTTAAATCCATTTCTTGCTTACCTACATTAACATAATGTATGGTCATGGAGACTCTATTCTGTTAAGAAATGACAATGATTTTTTCTCTCTGTTACTTAGGTCTAAGTTTAATATCATATTAGCTAGTTACTTAACTGAGTAGAGGGGAATGCCAGTCAAAAGATTAATGCCTTAATAATAGGCCTGGTCTTGAACAACAGCAAAAAGTCCTTTTCTGAGCAAATATAATAAGAGTGGTGGTTATTGAGATACCCATATTTTCAATAACTGTGAATTAAGCAACCTCTCTATATAAAGCACTATGCCAGGCACTGGATACACAATGGTGAATTAAAATCTCAGTGGTTCCCAGCCAGCAAAATTCATAATCCAGTGGCAGATAAAAACACTTACATAAGCAGTGATGAATGGTGTAAACTAGGGTATATGCCATGAGACTGAGAGATGCATGACAGCCATGGCCTAGGTTTAGGAAGATAAGTGGGAGTTAGCCAGGCAAAGATTGTTGGAACAGTGAACAAAGTTAGAAGACCCAAAGTGTAGGAGAAAGAGAAAACTTGCTGCCTTTAAGGTGCTGAGTGGCAGTGATAGGGTGAGAGGTAGCGTGTGTACGTGGTAACAGGGAAAGAAGGACTTGCAGCAGATGGGAGCGGGAGAAGAGTAGAGATGGGAGAACGCAGCACTTTTTAGTCATGTATGTGTTTGCACTTAATGGTTATACATAATGGAGAGTCGCAGATTTTAAGCATGAGAATGACATGATCACAGTTACATTTTATGATAAAAAACCACTCTGGCTGACCTTGGAGAAAGTATTAAATGGGAAAAAACTGAAGTGGGTCAGTCAATAAGGTGCATGGCGGGAATTTAGATGAGAGGTTGCAAGTGGCAGTTTGAGGAAGCAGCTTCCACTTTTGGTGAGGCTGTTGGGGAACAGGTATTGAAAACTTGAATTCAATAAAATTTAAGTTTGCCCTTAATGAAGTTTGAAGGCTGGAGATGAAGAAGAGGTATTTAAGCTGGTAAAAGTGCAGGCTAAGGGTGCAAAAATGAAGGGAATAGATAGCAGAAGAGTTTCTCAATTCAGACCTGGACTGAAGAGTATGATGTATAATGTGGAGAAGGCAGAGATGGGTAAGACGGGAAAGGTACTGGGCAGCCTCGAGTGCCAGAACTTCAATTCTCAGTCCAAAAAGAAGCCATCACAGGTCTTTGGGCAGGAGACTGTTATGATCTGATTGGTACTTAAGGTCTTGGGACCATAAAGTATGAACTAATAATAGTGTATATGACATTGTTTTCTCATTTTATTGTGTTCTGTGTTCATTTTGTCTCTCCTGAAAGAGGAAACATAGGTTAAATGAATATAATTTAAGTTCATTTAGCTTTTGAAATATGCTTTACATTTATAAATCAGAAGAGATGTGCTCAGTGCTTCAGTAAAAATAAATAGTCCTAAATTATTATTTTAACTCAGAATTTGTTGCTATAATTAATTTTTAAAAAGTATTAAATATTTAGAATATTAGAACAATCTTTTAAAGGAACAGTGATATGAAAATACAGTGTCCAATTAAAATTACAATTTTAAACCTTTTTTAAAAGAAATCTGTGAAAGAATTTAAAATTGTTCAATTATACACACGTACTCTATAATTTGAAATTAAGTTCTAGAGAGCACTTTTGAGTTGTGCCCCACTTGTCTTTTAAAATTCTTTAATGAATAAAATTATGACTAAAGAAAAAGTAAAATCTGAGAAATTTGATATGTTAAAACTAAATGACATGTTTTATGGTTATGGGGATGATGTTGTTAGTGACGCTATCCATTTAATAAGATGCTAGGAGTGCCTGAAATTACAAAATGTCAATGTGTGTGTGTGTGTTCTGCTGAGCATACTTAAGGTTAATAAAGAGCTACCATTATTATTGTTATTTTGATTTGTGCTGTTATAATAATAACTTACTTCAGTAAATGCTGATAAATTCTGCCCCATTTTTGGTTAAAGTACATTACAAATGGATTTGGAAAAAAAAGGTATAGATAAGTCCATTTTTTTAATGGCTCAAGGATTTTCTTTCTGCGTGGCACCAAGGTCAGTCTGAGTCACTACACATTTCCTGCTCATACAGTGTTTCCTACTCTGCAAGCATTAGAATAGAGCATAAGCTGTTGAAAATGCCTTCCCTGACACATTTTGTTACCTAACAAAAGTGGGGTTCAGCAGCCCATGGCCAAACACAAGCATGAAACAAAATTGGTGGGAAGGAAAAAGATCTTTATTAAAATGTTGCACAATTTGAGGGAGCAAGGACTCCACTACCCCATGCCAATCTCACACGGACAAAACCCAGCTCCCCCCAATACCAGAAACAGTGTCCAGAAACCTCCGCTCCATCCCTGTCTGTCCTTCTAGAGCATGAGGCTGCTGAGTGGACTGCCCTCCAGCTTCAGGCTCCCCCCTGCAGAGTGCCTGTACTCCAAGCGGGTGTCACTTCGCCAAGCTGGGGCATGCCAGGGACCCAGAGCCACCGCCACACTCTGTAGCCTGTCATGCAGGAGCCCCATTTGCAGACCTTCCTCTGAGGCTGTCCCAGCCCCTGGGGCTGGTGAGTGCTCAGGTCCACATACTCATCTGCAAGTGGCTCTCAGAGGAAGAGAGGGGTATAGTCCTGGCCTATCTGTGCAGCTTAGAAGATGCTTCTGTGGGGCATGCTCCCCCGGCATGGCCCAGCATGTGGGACTTGGCCCTGGTGAGCTAGGTGTTGATGGGGTAAGAGAGGGAAAGGAGAAGTAAGTCTGTTCCCTAACTCTGTTTAAAAATCTGGGCCCCAAAATCCTTGTGCTCTGGAAGTGTCCAACTTCCCTAGCCAATCCCTCCTTTCAGCTAGTGCATAGGTGTCAAACTCATTTTCACGGAGCGGGGGGGGGCACATCAGCCTCACAGGTGCCTTCAAAGGGCCAAATGTAATTTTAGGACTGTATAAATGTAACTACTCCTTAACAGTTAAGCGAGAGCTCCGCGCTGCTGCCGGGTAGAAACAAGGTGACTAGTTGGATAAAACAAAGTGGTGGGCCGGATTTGGCCCTTGGGCCTTGTGTTTGCCACCTGTGGTCTGCCAGGTCTGCACCTCCCCATACTACCCTGTTCTGGAGGGGAGTAGGAGGGTTTTTATTTCCTCTGTCAATCGCACTGGCCATCCTCCAGCAAACAGACTCCCTCCTCTTGCCGCCAGGCACCAGGCTAGCTTTGTTGGTTGCCGAGGCAACGTGACACAGCAACTTGCAGGCTTGTTTACTCTTTACCTGAAGGTAGGGAAATCTATGGCAGCCACACTAGCAGCCCAGGACATCAGTTTGTTGCCTCCAGCATTTCTTGTGACCCCTCCTCCCCTCAGGGAGCACAGCCTCTCCTGCGCTGTCTCTGGGCCTCTCCTCTCTCTCAGCGGTCTGCTCCAGATCTCCCTGTATGAATTCCATTTTATGAATCGCGACAGCAGTTACGTGCCATAGGAGTGGGTTTATGGCCTTTCTGCATTCGTTTTGCCATGCCCCAGTGTAACGTGGTGTTGTGGGAAAATGAGGGTCTTAGGAGGCTGGGAGAATAAAATCTGACATGGTAGAGAAAAGTAAATTCGGTATTACTGTTAACATTGTACATGTAATGTTTTACTTTACATTGTTTATAAACATAAGTTATGTTTTATTTTTAATGTTACATTTTATTTTTAATCTACACATACACCTTTAATGTAGAGCTGAGACATGAAATGTTATCTGACTCTGAAGAATTTTTAATGACTTGTGAACATTTAATGTTTCCTTTGGTATATTATTCTGCTGCATAATGGCTCATATTTAAAAAATAATTTTCTTAGACAGTCAAAAATCTTCCAAGGAATATAACTTCATTGGTAATAATATCACCTATAGCCTTTTGTTTTTTTGAAAATCAAATCCTTCAAATTGATCACATTCCCTCACTGTTATTTACTAGTTGGATAATAAATGTTTATTTTCTGGTATTTCTTTCTCTCCTAAAAATTCTCTTTTGGAGATTTGTCTACTGTTACTATCTACTTTTCATGTCTTGCATCCTCCGCCAACTACCTGTGTATTTTGGAAATACAACTTTATTTGAAACTTCTTTTTTTTGAAAACAGTAATGTATTTTCTCGCTTATGTCTCAAAATTATCCCAAGAATTCAAAACAGTAATGTATTTTCTCGCTTATGTCTCAAAATTATCTCAAGAATTCAAATTATCCCTTCTATTCTGTGCCGCAGAATAGAAGTCCTGTATAAGAAAATGTTTTCAAACTCATTGACTTTCATTTTTTACCCACCTCATCCCCACTCCCTACTCCCACACCACCTATTTTAAAACGCAAACTTTCAAGGTTCTACTTCCAATATTTTTCTTTAAAATATTCGATTAATTTTTCTTTGTCAAATTTTATTTCACTAGCTCTTGACAATATTCTTAACATTTTTATTAACTATTTGGTGTAACCTACACAGATCTGCCAATAACCTGAAAAATAATTTATGGAAAGAGTGTAAACTAAGCTTATTTAAAAGCAGCATCTTTCAGTGTTTCCATGGTTTCCATGGTTTCTCACGTTAACAGTTTGAATATAGTGAAAATGTCTTGAGCTCAGAGGTTATACATGGTCTTAACTTTTTCAATGGCACTGAAAGCAGCCAATATCTGCATGGCCAGCTACTGTGGTAGAGAGAACGCCGAGGTGGGACCCAGTTCTGCCCGTAACTGGCTGTGTTGTCTTTGCCAAGTCAAATGATATGCTTGAGTAAAAGTTTCTTATTTAAAATACATGAGTAATATTTCTTGTCCTAGTTTTTGCTAAGGCAAAGCAAATTTATACTTTATGAAATTATTAAGTGCCATAATATGTAAATACAATGATTTTGATGAATGAGAATGGTCTAATCATTATTTTCTCATCTTATTAGTATTTTATTTGTCATTGTATCTCAATTATGTTTCTTTAACTCTTATGGTTGTATCAAAATTGTAATTGTATTTTGTGTCATTTGGAAAATATTTTCAGTGAAGGTACATCCTGGGTTATTCATTGTGTCCTCATTTTTTTTATGATAGTGTATTTATAGGCAGCAAAACCACTTGACTTTTTTTTATTTTTATAGAAATAGCTTACTTTTATCTACCATGTTATGTGCTAATCTTCTTGTATTTTGAAATACTCTGCTCTAATGCTGGGCTAGTTATATAAAGGTCTGGACTACTTTTTATTGATGTCATTTAGTAAGGGCAATATCTAAAAATACCATGTTTTCAAAACTTTAGTGATGTTATAATAAACCATCCCTTATAATTTATTGTAGATTTGACTTCACTTTCTGGAAATTTATGTGGTTGGTTCCTGAAACCACTGGAGCAAGTCTGTCACCCTTAGTAAAAAAAGGCCGTTTTTGCAGAGTTGACTTACCTGTAGCAGAATGTGTTACATGACATTTCAACCTGCCCGCTTAAAAACATGTTGGGTGTTGGAGAAGACTTCGCTGTTGGACTTAAGGGAATTAGCAGACACAGCGATAACAGACTTCAAGATCAGATTTCCTGGTTTTAGATTATATGGACCATGTATTATTTGCATAGTTCTGGGCAAGTTGATTAACTCCTCTTTGCCTTGGTAAACTCATATGGAAAATGGAGGTAGAAATTTTACCTTTTTTTTTTTGAGGAGGGGGAATTAAATGAATAATATCAAAATAAGATAGTAGAGTGAGTATATTATCTAGTATTTAAGTTTCAGTCAATAAATGTTACTAATTGTTATTGTTATAATCAAAATCATCAATATTCCAAAACTCTAAGTTTAACTCATTTCGGAAGACTAAAGTATCAGCATATGCAATATACACTATATTCCTTAGACTGATTCTTAAAACTATTGAAGAAGGATGAACTTTGATGTGAAGTCATAATGTGATCTTATTGATGAGTATCAGAAAAGAAGTCTTCCTTTGTGTCAGCAGATTTTTCCTTGATAAGCATGATTAGATTAAATATTATATTTATTTATGTCAGTTTGGAAGGATTACATTAAAAATTTATAGTTTTTACAACTAGCTTTGCCAGGCACAGAAAACTCACCTATTCTTTCATTTTAAATGCTATAAAATGTCATAAAGAACAACAAGAGTACGGGGGATTTTCCATAACTGAGTAAGCCGTGGTAATTTAATTAAGTTCCTTTTGCACTGGTCCATTACCCAAATGTAATATTCACTGTTCAGACTATTCCTCTTAGATCTTAGCTTATTAATAGCTATATATTTAGCTCCTAATTGAGTTATGCCTTTCTTTTTTCATTTTGTTGTGCTAGATTTTTAAAGCTTTTTTTTTCAATACCTTAATAAACTGTGTCATACACCATCACCAATAAAGCATTACATTGATCTACAGTGACTGACAAAAAAGTTAATTATTGTGACTTCTCACCGTCAATGAGAAGCAAGGACTAGAGACATACACTACATATCTACAGCAAAACACACTATATAAATAAGTTTTTAAAAACAGAATGAATAGGAATGATTGATATTTTATTATAAAACAAATTGTAATGGGATATTTTTAAACCTGAAAGCTTTATTTAAATTTGCAGTATGTTTCCTCCCAAATAATATTGTACAGATTAGGTACGCATTTGGTTGCCAAGAATAGAAAAACCAACTAGAGGTTTATTTTTCATCTATAACAAGATGTTCACAAACAGGCAGGCAGGCGGGTCCAGCTGCTCAAGGATGTTGTCAGAGACCAGACTCCTGACTTCCTGCTCTGCCGTCTTTAACATTTGTCTTTCTTGCTGGTTGTCCTGATGCTGCTGTCCCCTTAGGCATCATTTCAGAGTTTCAAACAGAAAGTAGGGGAAAGAAGCCCAGTGAGGCTTTCTCCTAGGGAGGCTTTTGTGTTGCATTCAGGAAAGGACATTTGGAAATTCTCTATTGTATTGGTCAGAACCTCCTTCCTACTCCCTTGCCCCAGTTGGAAGAGTTTTAGGAACTGAGTAATTTTAGCTGTGCATAATTTCTTGGATTAAATAAAAATTTCCTTTTTATAAGCATAATGAGATGGGGGAATAGAAAATGTCAAAAAAAAAAAAAGGAAACCTTTGCTTAGCCAAGCTTTAAAAGTTATTTTAATAAAGTAATATAATGAAAAGCATTGTTTTTAAATGAGATTTCACCTACTTAACTTTAAAATGCAAATAATCAAATGCAAGAATTTCATATTTTTCCCATAAAAGCTAATATAAAGTAGGAAAAATCAGTGGTAGAGGAGTATTAAAATTATTCAATCTAGCATTTTGATTTTTGCCCAAATAACCAACCTACATTATTTTTTGATATGAAATAAAGATGAGGTATAAAGAAAGAAAAGCAGCATAAGCTGTTTTCACTGCCTCATTATTTTTGCGCCTATAAATGTTAAAGCCCATATAAAATATCACACAAATACTCAATTTTGTTCTTTCCTTAATTGTGCATTCATACAAGGAGCTCTTTTCTCTTAAACATATTCTGTTTGAATCTCATCACAGATTAAAAATGTTCTAGTAGATGGTTTTTTTACCTACAATATATTGTAGACCACACCCGCCAATAAGCTACAATTATTACCTACTTATGCTATGGTACAGTGAGTTTACCAAAACTTGAAATTACATTTAAAAAGGAATGTAGCAACTTTTTTTCCTAAAAATAAAAATGCATGTAATTCATTTCAACTTGTGATTTATATAATAATAGAAGAATGTAGAATAAAGATTAAATGCTCTTCTTGAGTTTGAGGCAACCTATTCATATGAAGTGTTCCTTTGCCAGGATTTTAAAAGATGAAGAGGATCTTACCCAGCTCCAGGAGCAAAGGCTTGAAGGAATGATGCAGTGCAGTGTGGTTTGGGGAAAGTTATGTGTGTGTCTTTCTGTATGGGACACGCAGGAAGAGAGGAGGTTGCTGGATCATGAAGATATTTAGATAGCTTGTTTAGTAGAATTGTCAACAGGGTAGTAGGATTCTCAACAGTTTTAAAAAGTCAAAATTATAAGGTAAATATTTTTATGTTAAAGTTGCCTCCTTTTTTTTTTTCTTTTTACCAAAATATCTATGCTAGATTACTGGTTTTTACCTAGTTAATTAAAAAGAAACTATTCTCTAAAATACATACTGAGTTATTCTGAATAAGCCACATATTTCTCTGGGTTTCTTTGTAGTATAGGTAAATGGTGATTTTTGTTTATAAGATTAATTATTGTATTTATATTTTATTATCTTATATAATTGTTGTCATTGAATTACCTTTTAAAATAAGTGATAGGAGAACACATTTTACTTTGGAAAAAATGAAAAAAGTAAGGTTTGGTCTGTCAGTACTTTTTCAAACGAAATAATTCAATATATATATGTGATGCCTGGGTCAGCCCAGGCGTTTTTGTTTTTTTAGTAAGTGGATTTTTCAAGATGAAAGTGGTAATTCATTTTAGTGAGTCTTTGTGTAGCAAAAAATTATAACACTCTACTGACATACAAGGCTAGTATATTTACTATACATTGATTATAGTGTGTGGGAAAGAGGCTAAACATGTTAAAATGCATCTTTTGATAGTCACAACCTTCCCGTGAATTAGGCATTATTTTCTGACATTTGTATTTTAGGGAACAATCTGAGAGTAACTTTTTTTTTATATGTCAAGGTTTCCACTTATATCTTGTGAGAGAAGCCAAGATACCTATTCAGTAGGTAAAATAGTGCTAGCGGTACAATTTATTCGTTTTTTCCTGCCATTATGAAACTGTAAATTCGTTTTTTCCTGCCATTATGAAACCTGTCTGCTTCTGTATATCTTTGTATTTTAAATTTCTAAGTGTCTTTGATATCTCAGGACTATTTTGGTGCTGTGGAATTCGTGATTGTTTATTAATTAGCATAGCATTGATCGGTTTTTGTATTTTACAACTCTTGCTTCCTTTTCTTAATGGCAGTCCATGTTTCTCTTACCCATTGGTGTTAGAATAAATAAAAGACCATTGCAGACTTCAGTGGACTCTTCAGAAACATACAAATATCTCACGGAGTCATATTTTGCAATAGGATTCAAAAGACTTATGACTTTAATCACTTTTTTCCTTTATTTCCCTGCTTGGTTTAATGTTTTTCCTGGACAACATGCCAGGCTGGCATCCCAAGTAGTTCATTAGCTGTTCATTTCTGCCTTATTTGCATATCTTGCTGCCCATCAAAATTCAAAATGTACTTCCGGGACTGCTAAAAACAATCTGGCAAGATATCATTCAAAAGTATGCGTTATTTACAGATCACTTGAAAGCACTAGGAATTCATCAAGGTAGGAAAGTACAAAAACATATTTAGCTTTTATCAATGAATTATTTTAAAAGTGGAAAATATATAATTTAGATATTTATTGGTTTCCAGGAATCAGAAACCAAGTCTGCCCAGAATAACATAAGAAAATGCAAATAAAAATTTTGTATTGATTTATGTTTTTATCTATTGTTATGTATACATATTATTTTCAAAATCCACCTCGCATTATATAGATTTAGAGATTAAACAAGCCAGCTTACCAATGGCAAACATCAATTTAGAATATTGAAAGAGATTCTATGTCTGGCAAGTTCCATTTTACCTTTTTTTAAATTATAAAATTAAATTGTTACTTCTTTAATTACTGTGTTTGAATTGGCTACCTACCCTTAAAGCTAATTCACAAGAGGTTTTTTTTTACTCTAAATAAATTATAAATTTAAATTTAAAAGACACAAATTTTTACCTTCTGCAAATTTAATCTCTAGAATTTTGTTTTTCTTTGAGATATAAGAAGTATTTTAGTGAATGATCAACTTTATTTTCAAGTTGCCCTGAAGGGAAACAACGTTTCTCTCCTAAGAAAATAAACTATAAAATAAATTTATCCTTCTGAATATTTTCATCCTTTTTATTTTAAATTGAGGCTTTTTGATGAAGGAAGACGCCTGAGTCAGTGATACCCACCTGTGTTGTCTCAGGTGAACGCTTTCATTTTCTTGTAGGATGCTACATGTGCACTCCTTTTTATCCTGAGTTTTAAGGTGGAAGCACCAAGGCCAAAATTACCAAGTAATAAGAGCCTCACGTTATAAAGAAGTGCTACCTAGGTTTACATGGGACTTTCGAAAAGATAGCGAAACTGACTTGGTGACTGTTAATCCCCATTGCCAACTTCCACTTGGAAAGGTATTGTTGAGATTTACTAATGTGGGCGTGTCAGCACATTGGAGGGTTGGCTGTCCTGGGGCAGTTCTCCACCCTGTCTTAACAGAAGACCGAAGAGGGGAGATCCTAGTGAGAGTCCCTCTGAGAAGCCGACTTGTGTGTTCCTCTTGAAGTCTGGTGAATATTAGTGCATATAGAGAAGATTCAAGTTTTATGGGGTTTAAAGCTTGTATAATATGGAGGTTGATTACATTAAACTTCATGTTACTTTTGCAAATTTTACAAACAATTTGACTGTATGAATGCATTGCTAAAGGGGCCTGTTTGGAAGGAGTTCATCCTGTGCTTAGACTTCTTATCTTTATGATTAATCCATCTCTAATATAAATTCAAATTTGTTCCCTATTTGCTGAATTCATAGAAGTTTACTAGAGATATTTGAGATGGCAGAATTCTACAGGACTGAAAACAGCTAATGTATCCAGCGTTTGGCGTGGCAAAGATGCTTTAATTGCCATAAGCTAATGGCGTGACCAAGCAAGTAGCTGGGTTTCCTCTGTCCTGAGGGGAATCCTGCCCTAGAGCGCTGCCTGCTGGAGGGGAGGACACCTTCGATTAAGAAAATCTGGGATGATTCTCTATGGTCAGGATCTGAGAAAGAAGTCATTACAGCCCACCCACACCTCAAAAATGAATTAGTGAACTACTAAGGATAAGAAATTGTGAATTGCCTCATAACACATACACGCATGAACATGTCCTATAAAGAACCAACCACTAGTGGTTGCTGGAATGGAGAACAAGGCCAACAAGGTAGAACTAGAGAGGTACCAGTATTTCGCCCCTCTATCTCTACTCCCTACTTCCACTGCCCTTTTCAATTGTGTGGAACAGCAGAAGGGAAGAAGGGCAAGGGAGGAGATAAGGAAAGTGGCAGATCAGACGATTGTTATGGGGTGAAAAAAAAGTTAAACTTCAGATTGAAGTTTTATTCTACACAAGATTGAACCATTTAGTTGTAAAAGTAAATTGTAATTAGCCTTTAAGGAATCGTTCTATGCCAGAAAGTTTATCTGTGGGTTGAGATGTCATCATTAATTGAAGAATAAAGATCCCACAATGTGAATTCAAAGGCAAAAACAAAGCCAGTTTCTCTGTCCATATCAAGTTCAGGCTGCTCAATTAACAAGTTTCATTTATGTTCAGTCAAGTAATAGCGAGGGCTTTAGCTTGCTGGACTTTTGCACTCCCGTTGTGGGTCTATCTCCAGGTCAACGGAAGGAATGTCTTAATCTGTGTTCCTGTTGACACAGACCACCTGATTGCAAGGCAGTGAGCTTCATATGGTAAGAAAAGGTTCAATTGTGTGGGAGCTTTTCTTCAAATGTGAAGGAAAAACTGGTTATGCACTGAACCTGAGATTCTAAATTTGTTTTCATCTGGAATGCAGTTAATTAAATTTGCTTGAATTACTGATGTTAATACAAAGTGTTCTTGAATATTAAGAAATCCAAGTTAAAAAATGAAACTAGGAGTATATAGAGACATTGACAGTCATTCTGAAAATTTATTTTTCCCTACTGCTATCATATATGGCTTTAATTACCATTGTAATATTTATTTCCTCCAGAATAGTAAAAAATTCTGAAGAAAGTTATGGTTTGCATATTTTTTATTCCTCACTCCCCCATAATATCTTTTAGAAGAAACAGAAGAAAACTGAGAAATTTTAATTTTGGACTGTTTTATAGAAAGCTAGTACAGCTTGGCTAAGCAATAAATTTAATTCCTGTAATTTGAGATAATAAAATATGTATTAAATTCAGTTTTGAAGTTTGTTATAATTCTTGACTTTTAATAAAAAGCTGACATGTTTCTATTAATGTCCTAGGTCAAAGTGTATAGTTCATTGTTCCATTCATTATTTTTGGAAACTTACTGAGTCTTTTGAATCATTCTTGGAGTTTTTGTCTCCTATGGTCCTTCCCCTTTCTCTCTTGTTGCTGTATACTATCTATGGTGCTCATGAGTTGATCATGTATTGGTTGGTATAATAAGTTATAAACTTAATTATTACAGCTCTTGATACAGGTCATTTTAATGGCCAGAACCTGAGCCTATTTCAGAACTAATAGACACACAAAGATTCTTCTCATCTTATCTTGCCCTTTTAGAGTGCAAAAAGTAACAGGGAGTCACTAGTCCCAAGCAAAAATTAACAAAACCAAACCAAAAGATCTAACATTAAATACTGCTTGTGGCCAACCTGGGCTAACTTATTCTAATGTCATTTACAACCCTGAGTTAACAATGCGTAGGTTCAATGTGTATTGGTGCCCTGACCGGAGTGGCTTGGTTGGTTGGGCATCATTCCGCAAAGCGAAAGGCCGCTGGTTGGATTTCAGGACGGGGCACGTGCCTGGGCTGTCGGTTTGGTCCTGGTAGAGGCGTGTGCGCAAGGCAACCGATTGATGTTTCTCTCTCACACCGATATTCCTCTTCCTCTCTTTCTCACTTCCTTCCCTCTCTCTAAAAATAAATACGATTTAGTATTGGAAAGAGTAGACAGAAAAGTATATAGAAGAGTGGTCAGGCTAAAACTTGAAGATATAATCTGCCGTATATGTTTTGACAAATATGATCTTTCTACCTTTATTTTTCTGTTTGGAAAATAATTCAGTATTTTTGTTCGTGTTTGGCAACAGATTAATATGGCATTGTGTTATAAACAGATGTGCATGAGTTTTTGTCTGTGTAAATAGAAATGTGAAGCAGTGAGGTGTGGAAATGGAAAAGACTGGCTGATGGAAAGAAAAATCTCCATATCAAATTGTCTTAGAATGAAATGAAATAAAAGCAGATAATAAGGGTTTACTGGAGTGAAATGGAAGTTGAAGGTGATAAAATGTTCACCTATTGTACTTCTTTTATTCATTTTTCTATTTGGATTTGTTATTATGTGTTTTTACTCATAGAGTAAGAGAAAGGAGGATATATTTAAGTATTTTTCATTAGAGTTGTATTTAGTGGCTCATACCTCATTAAAACACAGTCCTTATTACAGATTTTATTCTCCTTTGAAACACTGAATAAGTCACCTAAAACACAAATGGAAATTTATATTGTTCTCTTACCTTTTAGAAATAAACCAAATCACGGCTAGTTTTATTCTCATTTTAGTTTTAATTTCTTGAGTGATCTATTACTTTTTATATTAGGGAGCTGCTGGATAAAGTTTTATAGTCCCATTTTTCTTAGCCACTTTAGATTTCTTGTATATGAAAACTGAACAGAATTTGCAAATCATCGAATTTATCTTCAAATAAAATGTTATATGGTTTTTGGGGCATGTCAAAAGAACCATTCTTACTATTATGAAGTTTAATTTTAATGGAGACCCTTCAGAGATTGCCATTTTGGTAACCTGTGTGTTGGATTTAGTTTATTGATGTATATTGTACCCATAGTTTATGAATAATGCTTGATTTTTTTTACCTACACTTAAGATAACTTGGCTATTTCGAATAGAAGTATGGATTCTTTAATTTTTTCTTGAAAAATGCTATTTGACAATGCATGGCTTGCTTTGTAGCTGAATAGCATCTGTGCCCTGTTCTGGGGCATTCTCTCTCCAAGTTCCCAGAGCCTCACGCAGCCACCTTCACTTACTCGTGTTACCTATTCGGCTCACTCTGAGTTTGCAACCTCTCCTCCAGGATCTAAAGCAGCAGTCAGAGAGTACATTTTCAGGTTCAGCCTGGTTGTGAAACAGCTGATGACTCAAATCTTGAAAGCCAAATTTCTTTCCTGATATATGTGAAAATCTAATGGGAGTACGAAACCAAATTCAACAATTCTGAATGAGCATGAAATACACTCTACTGAAGGATATCTCTGTTTCTGGACAATAGACATCCCGTGGAATGGTATTAATTATAGATTATTTTTCATTTTTAATGATGAATGTTATTTTTGAGGTATTAGTTTTCATAATCAGGTCTTTGTCAGTGTATTGTTGAAATAGGGGAGATACTTTCTTATTGTTTTCCTTCAGTTCTGCACTGTCATTGGAAATTATTTTCAGTAATGGCTTCTGTTCTTACTTTACTGATTGATCATATGTTCCCTGTTGTTGCCAGTGATTGAAAAAAATACTGCCTGGACTCTTGGAAACTAGTTCAATACAGATTTTACCTCCCATCCCACAAACCAATATGTTCATTGTTGTTAATAGAATTTTAGTGGAATAATTATCGCATGAAAGCCGTTTCTCATGAGGGAGGGTACTTTTGTTTTTTCCTTAATACTTTGTTGCCATTGTGGTGACTGATGCTTTTTTTGAGAGAAATTATAAAACTCTTATGTCAGACCCTAGATGAGACTTTCCAATTTTAGCATCTGTCGCCTTGGCACGTTTCCCGGTGTTGACAGTTGGGTACGAAGACACCCCTGGGTTTTATAAAGTCCTCCTGCTACAGATGGTGAGTTTTTGCTTTTAAAGAGTCAGCTTTAGCATTGACTTTTTAAAATCTCTTTCTTATATATTTTTTTTTCGGTGAAAGTTTTATATAATCAAAAACAGCACATTCCTCAGATAAAATCCATATAAAATCATTTTACTGTGGCACATGATGTGAAATCCAAACCACAAATTTTGTATTGGCAGAATCGATACGTTCTGGTTCAGCATTGTGCCAGACCGAAAATAATACAAATTACAAAAAGATCAAGACAAAGCACTTCAGCCATTTTTCTTGAACGTTTGTACTAAGTACCAAACAGCTTTCTAGGGAATCTTGTAACTGATATTAATGTTGAGAGGATATTTATTCTATGCTCTGGGCAGTACTACATCCATGCTTTCTGAGAAACAGCTGTAAATAATCTTAGTAAATCTTTTTGAGTAATTACCATGTGTTAGTCCTTATTTTAAGTGTTTTCATGTATTATTTAAACTGTTCATTACCTATGAACACACTACACCTCACATTTTACAGATGATGAACCTGATTTTTAGAGACGTTAAAGTAACCTCTGCAAAGCCACACAGCTAGCTAATGTTGTATCTGAGATACGAACCCTTTCAGTATGATTTCAGGCCAGGATGATGTGCCCTTTGATTATCTCCAGAATGTACTTATATTACAAAGTCCTTTTGTGCCACGTGTCCCTGATACATTTAATTTATGTTACAGAGAAAAATATTTTGTTTAGCTTTGCTGTATGATTTTCCAGTGTTATATTTCAATGGAAATTTTTCTTCTCTTTAGCCCTTAGTCTTTTTTGGGGGGTGGGGTGCATGTGGGAAGTGTTTCCTGAAATAGGAGACAAGAAAACATTTATATTAAAAATGATCAGAAGTGGGCGGTTTTCTTGATATTGGGAGGTGGTCATTTCTTCATTCAAATTTTCTGCTTGTGGATGTAAGTAGACTTGAATGAAAACTTGAATAAAAAAAATCCAATATTTATGTGGCCAATCATAGCTGAAAATACAACTTAGTATATTGACTTGAGATTTAAGATGACAGGTGAAATATATGAGTTATCTCCCTTCCTTCCCCACATTTTTTAAAAATTTGTATGTGCAAAGACATGAATCCATAAGAATCCCGGGAAGCAGGAAAGGATATAATCAGTAGATAAGACATTTTGCTGAATTTCTGGAATATGTTAAACCAATAAAATGCAATGAGGGAGGTGTCGGAGCAGAGAAATCTGAAATACAAAAATTGAAACTGAAATTTGCTTCAGAGCAAGGACACATTGCCCACTATGAAGTAGCAGAAATTATTCCCTTTAGAGAAAAAGACATACAGAGATACTTGAAGACAGTCTGGTGAAGAGTGGGGCCACCTGGCCCCCTCTACCATTCTGCTGGCTTCAAGGGTCATGACCCGTAGAAACCCGAGAGAACAGTTGTTTAGCATAGGTGATAATTTGCTGGTGTGGGGTTGGGGGGAAAAGGTGATATTACTGTGGACTGAGCGATAAGCAAAAAAAAACCACTGAAACTTTAGGATTTCACATGTATAAATCTGAGGTAAATGTTCTACTTGAAAGGGGCTCTTTCAAACCTAGCTCGATAATGCTTTAAATGACAAAGGAAGTAAGCTAGGGGATGTCAAGTAAAGGGGTACACAGAGATATACCAGGCTAAAGAAATGGGATGGTTTTTTAAAATCAGGTAATATGTAATTTAGAGACAAATGCATTAAATTAAAAACAAACAAAGAAAACAAAAAACAACTGTTAACAGGCAGAATGCTGAAAGTTAGTGCTGAAATCTTAGTCAGTAGACTCAAAAACAAATTAATTTTTAAAAAAACACATAAATACAATGGCAATCTGGCAAATCTACAATGATACCATATTTCTGTTGAAAGTAATACATCAACAACAACAAAATTGCAGTGGGACGTAGTTCACAAAGACTGGTAAATTTGGTTTATTAGATGTATTGTATAGTGACTGCAGTACTGAGAGTAACTTTTTATAGATTTATAGTATATTTGCAAATGTTAAATATATATGGTTAAACACACCTTTTATCCATACAAGATCATGGAGAATATCCCAAAACATTTCCAAAATTCATTCTCATATTGGTCACATTTCTTGCCACCATGAAGTAAAAATAGAAATTCACAGCAAAAGGATATATGTGCATATGCATGCATGCTTGTATATTTGTATATTTTTTCTATTTAAGGGTATTTTCTTCATACGTCTAGTCCCAATTTATATCTCAGGAATTTTATTTTAAATTAGGAAGTCTAAAAATTTAAACAGGCAGCAATTCATTTAAAGAAATTTTGAGTTAAAAATAATTCAAGCTAAATTAAGCAGTGATTCAAAATGACAAAGTCAAGAAATTAAATTTATAGCCTTAATGATCATTTATTAGCAAGTAAAAATAGAAAAAAATGAGCTGAACTTAAAATTAAAAAAAGAGCAATTAAATAAAGCTACAGAAGTAAAGGAAACTGTTGAAGAGTAAAACAGAAATTTATTAAGTCCCTTATCCCCAAAGTAGAAGGGAAAACTGAATCCCAAATACGATATCTTATTGGTTCAAATGGACAAGAAAATTGACGGATTATTGGGAAGTTTAAGTAGAGAGAGAAAGAGAAATATAGATATGGAGGATGGATGGATAGAGAAGGCACAGAACACTGCAAATGGCTCTTGGGGAATAAAAATGAACATCAGTGCTGGTATGAACAGCACATAAAATAAAAATGAAGAATTCATATTATGATTGTGAAATTGAAATTTGCTACTCTTAAGAGATGATGCACATATATCATCTGTTGGTTCTATTTAACATATTTTTAAACTTGTAAAATTAAAATCACAATGGACTAAATTTGAGTTATTGATTTCAGATTATCTAGGTTCCTAAGAAAAATACATAGATATATTGCATAATAGTATCTTTAGATGAGTTATGTTTCTCCAAAATAATATTGATTTCATGAAAAACACTTGAATGCATTCACTGTTTTTTGCCATGAAACAAAGTTTCTGAGTGCATTAAATTGCTTATGATTATACCTTATAGTTAATTATTATGATATATATTTAGAATAGTTTTATTTTTGCTAACGTGATCTATAAAAAGTATTTATATACAAATATAGTTGTATATATGACAATAAAAGTATCTTTTTTAATAACAATGAACCAAAATATCATAAATAGATATATAATAATGTAAGTATGCCTATTATGTATTTATTTATAAATAGTATATATGTATTTATAAAAGGGCTTGAAAGTTAATATGAATATCTCTTTTGTGTTTTATAGTGTTGAACTTAGAGTTAGGAAAATCAAGAACTCAGTTAACTGCCCTACCTACAGTTATGATGATGCTTCCAAAGGACAATGTTCCTATAAACTTATTATTCAAATTTGTAATGGAACTACATTGATATTTTCATTAGGAAGTTCAATATACATTTCAAGTTCAGTTATGGTGAGTCTGAAAGATGTGGATCTGGGCAAACTCATGAATTTCAAAAGCATTATTTAGAGCAGTGAGGAAAAAAACACATTTACCATTTACAAAATTATAGTTTAGGATGCAAATTGACAAGTGTAGTTGTTAATATTTTAAGGTTATAAGGCAATTGAATTTGTAGAAAAAAAAAACAGATAAGCCTTGGCCCTGACCCGTGTGCTTCAATTGGTTGAGCGTGTCCTGCAAAGCAAGGGTTCCTGGTTCCATTCCGGTCAGGGCACGTGCCTAGGTTGCGGTTCTGTCCCCCACTGGGGCGTGTGTGAGAGGCAACCAATTGGTATTTCTCTCATTCATCAATGTTTCTCTCTCTCACTTTCTCCCTTCCCTCCCCTCTGTCTAAAAAATAAATAAAATTAAAAAAAATACCCTTTAGTAAAATAGCTTATAGCCTATTTTCTTTTTATAATAGTTCAATTTAGATTTGATTTTTATTCACTTTTTTTGTACAATAATTAATGTCTGTTTAAAATATTCTAATTTTGTCAGTGGAGATGCTGAGAACCTCAGAGAAGTTAAGAAATGTGTCCAAGACACACAGCTAGTAAGTGGAGCAAGTCACATGCTGCAGACCTGTTTACCCTTGAACTTACTTGTTCATAATGGTATTATTTGTAATAAACATTCTTTTGTAATTGTGTTCTTAATACATTTTAAAACCCTTCAAGAGAGAATGAAATTTTCTCAGGCCTTCTACCTTTACTGTAGTCCATGCAGAAAAACTGAAATTTTCAGTTTGAACTTTGGCTAAGACCTTCTATTCTTGACCTTGTTTCCCAGCTTGGGTTTTTCTTCTGATTGGTCTTCCTATTTTAGAACCAGTTGGCCCTTGCTTTCTGATTACTTGTTTCATTTAATGCTTTTGTTTTAACTCTCTACTCTATTCTCATTCTGATTAACTCAGGCAAAGTGACTCAGAAGCAAGGGCTCAGGGATTTTTTTTGCAAATTTCAGTCAGTTAATATTTTGGGGTCTTAATATTACTACTTACACTTTTGATTTTGAGGTCACTGTTGATTCGCATCCACTTTTGAGAGATAATAGAGATCCCATGTACCTTTTACCTCATCTTCCCTAGTGGTAACCTCTTGCTGAACTCTGTACAGTATCACAGCCAGGGTTCTGACCCTGGAACAGTCAAGACACAGAATGCTTCCTTCACTGCATGAGTAGCGCAAGCTGCTCTTTCATAGGCAAACCTACTTCCTTCCTCACCCACCATTTCCTCAACACCTGGCAACTGTTAATCTGCTCTCTAATTCTCTGATTTTGTCATTTCAAGAATATCACATAAATTCAATTATACAATATGTGACATTTGGGGATTTTTTTTCACTCAGCCTAGCTCTCTGGGTATTCATTCAAATTGTTGTGTGCATCAGTAGTGTGTTCCTTTGTGCTGCTGAGTACAATTCTGTGGTTTCAATTTAGCACACCTTGTATGAACAACTGTCCTTTCAATGATAGCTGAATTACTTCTATTCCTTGCCCATTACAAATAAAGCTTCTGTAAACATCATGTACAAGTGTAAGTGTGAATGTACATTTTCATTTCTCTGGATGAACAAGAGTCCAATTTCTGGGATGTATGGTAGTTGTGTGTTTAGTTTTTAGAGAGAATGCCAGTCTGTTTCCCAGAATATACCATTTACATTCCCATCAGCAATGGATGAGTGATCCATTCTCTGCCTCCTTGCTACAGTATTGGTGTTTACACAATTTTTATTTTAACCATTGCTATAGGCATCTCATTGTAGTTTTAATTTCTATTTTCTTAATAGCTAATGATAATTAACTTATTTTGAAGGGGGCTTATTTGCTATCTGTATATTTTCCTAGAAATTTCTACCCATGTTCTAATTGCATTTTTTAATTGTTGAGTTTTGAAAGTTTTTATATATTCTACACAATCTTGTTAGATATGTAGTTTTCAGGTATTCTCCCTCAGTCTCTGTCTCATCTTTTTATCTTTTCCACAGGATCTTTGTAAAGCAAACATTTTTAATTTTGATGAGGTTTAGTTTATCGGTGAATTGTGCTTCTGGTGTCAAGTGTAAGACTCACCCTAGCCCATTCTTGTTACTACAGCTACACAATAAATCTTGAAATCAGGTAGACTGATTCTTCCCCCTTGTATTCCTTTTTCATTGTTGTTTTCTCTATTCTAGTTGCTTATATTTCCATATGCATTATACAATAATATTGTTTATATTTACAAACAATATTATTTGGGTTTTTATATGAATTTTTTAAACCTGTAGATTCATTCGAGGAATAATTGACATCTTTACTATGTTGAGTCTAGCAATCAAGGAACAATGTATGTCTTTATTTATGCGTATTTTGTTTCCTTGGTTTGTTCTGCCAACAATTTGTAATTTAAGCATATAACTTCTGTGTATGTTTTGTAAGGTTTACTTCTAAGTAAAATCGATTTTTTTTAATATTTATATTTATATTTTGCCTCGATATGGACTGTTTGTGTCCCCCCAGATTCATGTGTTGAAGCCTAGTCCCCAACACCATGGTATTGGGGCTGGGGCTTTTGCAAGGTGATGAAGTCACAAAGGTGAAACCCTCATGAACTGGATTAACGACCCTTACAAAAGAGACCGCAGGCAGCTTCCTTGCTTTCTGCCACGTGAGGACACACGAAATAATAGTGACCTGTGAACCAACAAGCAGGCCCCCACCAGACAAGATAAATACTGCTGGTGCCTCAATTCTGGACTTCCCAGCTTCCATAATCGTGATAAATACATGTCTGTCTGTTTATAAGCTAGCCAGTCTCTGGTAATTCTGGTGTAGCAGCCTGAATGGACTGAGACATACCTGTAACCTTGCTGAACTAGTAAACTTTTATTTTTTGATAGATTTAAAAAATTTTCTGCATAGAAAATCATTTTATCTGTGAAGAGCCACAGTTTTACTAATTTTTTTTTTTTTAATTTCTGAGGGGAAAGCATTTTATTTTAATTTCTGATAGAACTGTACTACCAGGAACTTCCAGCACTACACTGAATATGAGTTAAGCGTGTAGACAGTCTTGTCTAATGACTACTGGTCATTTTAGGAGACTCTGGACCTTATCTAATGCCTTTGACTTAGCTGGCTTTCTCTAACTGCTTGAGTGCTGGGAAAGTGAGGTGGGAGTTAACCTCCATTGACCTTGGAGTCTCCTCCTTACTGCCAGACACGGCTGGGAATTCTGTCCTCCTAGGAGGCCTCCATTGTTAGTTCTCTGGCCAGGTGGTGTAAAAATGTCATCTTACTGCTCTCCAGGTGGCCTCCACTGAGTCTATGGGTGGAAGGGAGCGGCTTAGGTACTGGAGAAAGTTTTGTCTCTTGTAAGTTCCTTCTGACATTTTCGCAGCAGGAGTAGGGAAGGCACCTTGTCACTACCAGTTGGGAGTGGAAGTCCAGACTTCCCACGTGGTCTTCACTGACACAGTAGGGGTGGGGTGAGTGGCTGCTACTCGGTCTTCTCTGAGACCACGGTGGTGGGAGAGTTGGAGTACCCCATGTGAAGGGGAATTACCCACTTGACATTGGTCGGTGCGGGTGGAGTAGGACCAAAGATTTTTCTGTAGTATTTGAGCAGAGGAGAGTGGTCATAGCTTAAAAGTTTCTATCTTGCTAGACTGCCTTTTTTTTTTTTTTTTCTTTTCTTTGTCTAGAGAGAACAGGCTTTTTATGAGGCTTATTTTTTGATCTGTGCCTGTGGGCATTTTTCGGTTTTTAGTTCTTTGCATTGAGTCTGGGAAATGTGAGGTCAAGAGAAAACCCAGTAAATTAATTACCATATCTTCCCTGGGGGACTGAGATCCCCTATCATTTTGCCTTTGTTTCTTCAGCTTTCAATGTTATGTTTGCTTTATATATAATGTCCTGAGATCGTAGTTATATTTAACTGGAGGAACAAGTTTATCTATTCCAACTTCCCAGAAGTAGAAGTCCCTCTGGACTTTATTGTATATATTAAAAAAAACATACAATTAGCTGGTTACTTCCCACAAAAATTTATGACACTTTGATTCTTAGACATATATGTGCTAAAATGATAAAGACATGTAATAGTATTATTTCCATTACCATTACTGGTAGTGAAGATATATATATGCACATATATATGCACATACAACATACATACAATGATATGTATTTGAAATATATTTATTTTGAAAAAAAATCACAGTGAGCACAAAAAAATTCATAAGGGCTCCTAAAACCACATAAGAAACGGGCAGGCCTTAAACTCTTCTTGATCTTTTTTCTTTTTTCTTTTTTTGCTGTAACTTCTGGAAAATCATTTGCGAAATGTGTTCCCTAAGTTATTACACCACAATGAAATGGACAATGCTTTTATCTGAATGAGCAGAACAGCATGTTGCTCAGATCTTAGCAGTATAATCTAGTCTAGTGTGCCTGTTATAAATGAAAATACAAACTTCTAACAAGGGAACTATTTCCTGCTGTTGCTATTGAAAGAACAGGGAAGCCCAGGTCATTACTTTTGCACCGTAAGTGGCGCGTACCAAACTTGCAGTACTTTCTCATTGTGTAAACCGCTTTCGAGCTGTACTTCATAGTCTGTTAGGTAAGAAATGAATGGAAATTAATTCCTTTCTTGAAAAATCATTATTTTACTTGTCATAAAATGTATACCTTTTGAGCTGTTAGCAATTACTCCTTTTATCATTTTTCACTGTGATTAGGGCAACAATCTTTCTTGTAGAATTATTTGCAAAATAAAAGAGTTGTAAGAGATAAAAGTTATTGAAGGGGAAATTGAGAAAATTTAGTGTTCTACTTCACTTTTTATCTTTTTGCTTATATATATTTTTATAACATTCCTGTGTAACAACAGATATTTTAAGAAGAAAATGAGTATCCAGTTTTTGTCGTTATTGTTGCTGTGGACCCACTAGAGCAGCATGAATCTAATCTGTTTCTGCCCTTGTTCTGGAAAGTGGGGTGCAGAGGGGTGGTGCGACATGACATTAATGTTTCAAAAAGCCTGAGGTCTCCTTACACTGTCCCTCCCCATGTACTTGCACTACAAGTAAACAGCTTCTCAATGTCATGCCTGTTCCAGAAAAGAGAAAGGAGAGGTTATTGCTTTAATTTCAAAAGGACAAATAGCTCAACATGAAGTAGTTTCTCAAGAGAAATGCGCATAAAGCTGTAGGTCTCAGAAATTGTAACACTTTGAGGCCAGGACCCTACAAAGCTCCTGTAGATGAAGACCAGACGTTTAATGGAGTGAAGTGTGACTACTGGAACCCGAATACCAAGGACCGTGATTTTGGGAAATAGATGAAAGATCCCAGTGCCCAAGGCAGAGAAACAGGTCATCTTTGAATAAACTATATGGGGCTTGGTCAGGGAGCATCTCCACAGTAACCAGTTCTCATTAAACCTGAAGATATCCTTCAAGTTTTCTGGACAAATACGTCTTCCTGAGACTCTAGTGAATCCCTAGAGATCTTTGAGGGTCCTTATCCCTATCACATTCCACTCTGAAATATAATACATTACTAAGAATTTTCTGTAATTCCAATGTGACAAGAAGAAATAAACCATATTAGATTTTAATTTTTGAAAAAGTTATGAAATATGACTTCTATTTAAATGCCACACATGAAACAAATCCATACTTATTACCTATGTATCTATTAAGCAATGTTTCTTTAAAATTAATGTGATTAATATTTTTAAGTCAATTTAAAATAGTTTGATTGGTTCCCTCCCTAATTTTTGCTCTTGCTCTTCCATATGTTAGAGATATAGTGACATTTCAAGTAAAATTTCTGTAAAAAACAAAAGCATGTTGGTATCTTAGAGTACGATAGATCACCTTGACAGTCCCCTTTAAAAATGAAAGTACAAAAAAGAAAAAAAAATAAAGTTATATGTGGTTCTTTGTTACAGGTTGAGTTTTTTCTTTAAAATTGTTACAGAATATGATACTGTCTAGTGAGAGTGAGTGAGGAAGCAGTTCTATGTGACATTTCTAAGATGCCTGGTGTGGTGCCCTTTGTCTGATGGCTTGAAACCAAACTCATCCAGTTGTGAGTGAATTGAAAATGATCAGTCATACAGTGATAGACAGATTGTTTAGAAACCTAAAGTGCTCTTCATTCAGATGTATTAGGAAGTGATAAAATCCAGTTTTTTTTTTTTTTTTTTTTTTTTTTTTTTTTTACTTTAACTGTCAGAGGGAAGACTGATACACATACTAGGAATCACAAATTGTTTCATGTGATAGGAGATTAGACATTTGGTAAATGTACTGCAGATAGGGATATATCAATATTATCTGTTAGCTACTTGACTTTTCCTTAGCATGATGGTGATAAATGAAGTGGCTTGTGAAACACTTCTCAAAATTCAACTGACCAGACTCATTTCAATGCAGAGCTTTTAATATTTTCATTATTTGATATTAGCAGAGATCATTCTCATTTCATTTTTAGAAGTTACTAGATGCACTGAATAATTAGTATCAATGCCTTTATTTTTGGTTGGAATGAGGCCTGGTGTCAATACAGAGGTAAAGAAGTTCCTATAGAAGCTGTTAATTTTGTATAAATTATCATTTAGAAATTTAACCACTGAACACTTAAGTAATAGATTCACTGACAAATGAAGGGACCTTACAAATGTATGTAGTTGATACCAAGTGACCCCCCAAAATAAGTTTTCTCAGATATCTTTGTCCATGGAAAAGTTGGATTTGCTCAAAAGTCTTAGGAGATCTGCTTGATCATGATTCACAAAGGCAGTTAGCTTCTATCCAGTCCCTAGGATAGAAACCCAGTTCTCTGTCAGTCTCCGCATTCTATAGGTTTGCTGTGACAAGCAAACAACAAATTGGACTCATCTGATTGTGATAATATTGCATAGACAGAACTTCTAATCATTGAACTCAATGAGAATGTAACTCATCTCAGAGTGCTGTAATCCGAGATATTTTCTCTTTGCTCTTTTGTATTTTAAACTGTGCTTGAATTACTGGTTTCATCACTTAGTTTTATGATCTTGGAAAACTAACATGACTTCTCTGATACTTACTTCTCTCTCATCTGTAAAATCAGAACAGGTTATTTCGGAGGAAGTGCTGGTGCATACATAATTACCACTAAATACATATTCACTTACCTACCTTTATATAGACTCAAAATTGTGAAAATTTTACTCACATTTTCTTTTGAACAATATTAAACTGTACAACTGTATAAATATTATGGGAAACATGAATTAAATAGATCTATGTTAAGAAATTCTTTATACTTATTTGAACACACATATTTTGCTGCTATGCTTAATCAGGTGATTAATTAGCAAAGCCTTCATTTTTAGCTTCAATGTCTATAGGGTTTGGTCATAAGCTCTGCTAATTTATAATAGCACTGCAGTACTAATTATTGCTAATATAATTAAAATATTTATACTAAACAAACTTTTGGATAAGACAAATTTATGTAAATTATGGAACTTTTATAAGTTTAATGCCTTGTCGTTACTTAATACAGTAGTGCCTAATTCCAAAACTGATTGGAATTCTTTATATATGACTTTCTATGAATTTCTTTCATGAAATTATACCATTTATTGAAATAGGTTCTGAATTGTGACATAATTGCTTTGTTTTGCGGCAGCCTGGCATAAACAAGTAGACAATCACAGAAGCAACAACAAAGACACTGTTACCATTTCATCTTCAACCTCATAGCTGCTTGTGCCTCTTATACAACTCTATCATAAGACGTAACTAAGCACTTGGCTTTGATTTACCCTTGTAGATTTGTTATTCACCAGAGGCTTTTGCTAGCTGCCCCTTCATTGCAATACTTTTCTCCAAAGATCATGAATACAATAAGAAAAGGTGTCATTAGGTATCTACAGTGATAACAGAAATCTTCATAATTGTGTATATTTTCTAGTCAGAAAAGACTAAAACATAGAGAGAGAAAGATACATGTGTGAGAGAAATATTGATCAGTTGCGTCTCCCACACCCAAAACTGGGGTCCTGGCCTGAAACCTATGCGTGTGCCCTGACCAGGATCGAACCGTCGTCGATCTTTTGGTGTGCGGGACACCACCCAACCCGCTGAGCCACACCAGTCAGGTGAACCGTTTTTCACTTTTACCTTCACTGATTAGGAGTTATTTTCCTTCAAATAAACTTTGAAAATCTGTATTTGGGACATGGCAAATTGAGCTTTGTATATGATCATTATAATAGGAAAAACTTTATTCATATTGCTCTAAAATTATAACATTTGAATGGATTTTAATTTTTTGTGATAAAAGTTTAGCCCAGTGACTTTCAACTTTTTTCATCTCATGGCACACATAAACTACTAAAATTCTGCGGCACACCAAAAAATATTCTTTTTGCTGATCTGACTAAACGTAGGTACACTTTTGACTCATTCACACCGAAGACTATTTTTTACGATCTAAGAGAAAAGGGGTCAGGTATTCCATGTTGTAAGAATTCTTGTGGCACACTGATTGAAAATCGCTGGTATAGCTTGTTGACATTCAACATTTTTTTCTTTTCAGATATATAATATAAAGTTCTCTCTAAGTTACAAACCTCTTTAAGGAAACCTATAACTCTGTCTCACAAATTTGGATAATACATTTTCTCATTAAATATAAGAATATTTCCTAATTACCATTTTAAGCTAGGTTATTTAGAACTTTATAATTTTCCTAAATATTTGATATTTCAGTTTAAACTTTATTATGAATATTTACCTTAAATGTATTTTCAGGCAAGGAATATACCCTGTATAATTTGTATCCATTGAGCTATAATATACATTTTTATTATGTGCTTCTTTCTGTTTATTTATTACATTTCTCTATAAAGGGTTGAAAAACTGAAATTACCTCTTACAGTATGTAATAAAATTTTAGAATTATAACTTCCAGGGAAAAAATGACACATTTTTGCTTGTATTATAACCTTTTGCTAAGGCTACCTTAACAAAGTACCACAGACCAAGTGCTTGAGACACCAGAAATTTATTTTGTCATGGTTCTGGATGCTAGAAGATCAAGATCAAGGTACCAGCCAGGTTGGTTTCTTTTTTTGAGCTGTCTTTTTCTCAGCTTTTCCATGGTCATTTTCTCTCCATGGCTCCACATGGTCTTCCTTCTTTGTGTGCCTGCCCTATCTTCTCTTCCTGTGACATCAGTCGTGGAGGAGCAGGACGCACCCATGATCTCATTGTAACTTACCCCTTTGAAGAGCCTGTCTCTAAGTACAGTCACGTTCAGTGGTGCTGGGGTGAGTTGGGGCTTCCATATATGATTTGGGGGAAACACAAGTCAGTGCATAACACCTATTAAAATTACCTTTTACTTATTTAAAGAAATGCAACTTATTTTATTTTTCTTCAATTAATTTCTTCTTACAACTATCCACACAAGTGAATACCTTGATATCTTGAGTGCAGAATAAAAAAATTTTTTTGGCCCTGGCTGGTGTAGCTCAGTGGATGGAGCATGGGCCTAGGAACAAAAGGGTCGCTGGTTTGACTCCTAGTCAGGGCACATGCCTGGGCTGTGGGCCAGGTCCCCAGTAGGGGGCATGCGAGAGGCAACCACAAGTTGATGTTTCTCTCCTCTTTCTCTCTCCCTTCCTCTCTCTCTAAAAATAAATAAAGTAAAATCTTTAAAAAAATATTTTTGAATACAGAAAGAACTCTTAGGCGTACTCAAATTGATATTAACTTTTCTTTTAAAATGTACTATTGTCGTTATCAAAGTATTACAACAGAAATCAGTATTTTTCCTTTGCAACAGCTATAGCTGATTAGTAACTGTGGTGGAAAAAATCAAATTCATTCATAACAACATAAACTACCAAATAAACTACAAAATACATATGAATAAATAGACAAAGGAATGCAGAAGATACACAAAAAGGTATGGAATTTAATAGAAGGATATAAAATGTGAATAAATGTAAAAATGTTTCTATTTAAAACTAAACTGTGGGTGGGGGAACAGGTGGAAAAGGTGATGGGAATGAAGAAGTACAAATTGGCAGCAATAAAAACAGCAGTATGTAAAATACAGCATAGGGAATATAGTCGATAGAATTGTAAACTATGTATGATGTCAACTGGGTGATCACTTTGCAAGTCTTATAAATGTCTAATCACTATGTTGTATACACTTGAAATAAATATAATATTTTATGCAAACTATAATTGAAAAAAAGCTGAATTTTCTGATGTAAAATAGTAGTTAATTAAAAATAATCTAATTGGTACACCCTTAACTATAGTGATAAGAGATATGAAACTTTATTTGATAATGATGAACACAGTAATAGTTAATCACTATCTTTTCTTGAATACTTACTATGTGTAAGTTCCTAGAGTTTATCAAACACAGGGTCTGGCAGAAGGAGTGCCTGCTTGAGTGTTGTTGGTAGGGTAATAACATGGGTATAATAATTTATAGTTTTAATTTGAACATTTCATCTAAAATGTCATATGGTGTGCTTGAGTGTGATGTTATGTTGCAGAATTTCATGCTTATGATACTGTAATAAGTGATTCTGTAATAAAAAAAAAGGGGCGTTATTTGTGTTGGACCCTGTATGTATTATTTGTTAGGACCAAACATTTCTCAAATATTTACTTCTAAGATTGTATGTAAACCCTCAAACCTTTCTAAACTATGGTATCCTCAGCTGTAAAGTTGTGATAATAATTGTTCCAGTGAGACATGAAGTGTTAGGGAGTTTGGGATTAAACCATTAAACTATTGAACGTTAAGATATAGAACTGAGAGTAAGTAAAGGAAGCTATTGATAATATGACTGGCTGCAAATTAAAACTTTGTAACAGAAACACATCATGACTAGAGTTAAGAGATGAATGTAAGTCAGAAAGAAGACATGCATGACTTATTCCAAATTATAATGTCTAAAACATTTAATAGATATAACCAACCAATTTAGTAGAAGTAATTTTAAACAGTTTTTTGTACCAGCTATTTTCTTTTTTAAATATATTTTATTGATTATGCTATTACAGTTTTTTCATTTACTCTCCTTTAATCCCCTCCACTCTGCACACCCCCACCCACACGCATTCCTCCCCACCCCCCAGTTCATGTCCATGGGTCATACATATAAGTTCTTTGGCTTCCACATTTCCTATACTATTCCTAACCTCCCCCTATTTTCTACCGACCATTTATGCTTCTTGTTCCCTATACCTTTTCCCCTTTCTCCCCCAACCCTTTCCCCACTGATAACCCTCCATGTGATCTCCATTGTGTTATTCTGTTCCTGTTCTAGTTGTTTGCTTAGGTTTTTTTGTTTGTTTGTTTTTTGTTTTGAGGTTTGGTTGTTGATAGCTGTGAATTTGTTGTCATTTTACTGTTCATAGTTTTCATCTTTTCTTAGATAAGTCCCTTTAACATTTCATATAATAAGGGCTTGGTGATGATGAACACCTTTAACTTGACTTTATCTGGGAAACACTTTATCTGCCCTTTCATTCTAAACAATAGCTTTTCTGGGTAGAGAAATCTTGGATGTAGGTCCTTGCCTTCCATGACTTTGAATACTTGTTTCCATCCCCTTCTCACCTGCAAGGTTTCTTTTGAGAAATCAGCTGATAGCCTTATGGGCACTCCTTTAACTGTCTCCTTTTCTCTTGGTGCTTTTAAGATTCTCTCCTTCTCTTTAATCTTGGGTAATATAATTATGATGTGTCTTGGTGTGTCCAAGTTTGGGTTTCTCTGAGCTTCCTGGACTTCCTAGAAGTCTATTTGCTTTGCCAGAATGGGGAAGTTCTCCTTCATTATTTGTTCAAATAAGTTTTCAATTTCCTGCTCTTCCTCTTCTCATTCTGGCAACCCTATGATTTGGATGTTGGAATATTTGAAATTGTCCTGGAGGCTCCTAAGCCTCTCCTCATTTTTTTTTTTTAATTCTTGTTTTTCATTCTGTTTTGGTTGAATGTTTATTTCTTCCTTCTGCTCCAAACCATTGATTTGAGTCCCAATTTCCTTCCCATCACTGTTGGTTCCCTGTATGTTTTTCTTTATTTCACTTTGCATAGCCTTCACTTTTTCCTCTATTTTGCAACCATACGCAACGATTTCTGTGAGCATCCTGATTACCAGTGTTTTGAACTCTGCATCTGATAGGTTGGCTCTCTCTTTGGGGTTTAGTTCTATTTTTGGAGTTTTGATCTGTTCTTTCATTTGGGCCTTTTTTTTTTTTTTTTTTTTCTCGGCATGCCTATTACATAGTAAGGGGGGAGATGTAGGTGTTTACCAGGGCGGGGTAACCCTCCTGGTTGTATTGTGAGGCTGTATGTGGAGAAGGGGTCAGAGAGGGAACAATGGCACTTGCTCTGCTATCAGTTGGCTTTCAGTCACTTCCCCCACTACCCACAAGCAAAGTGGACCCTTCTGGTGCTGATTCCCAAGTGTCTGGGCTTGTGTACGTTCTAGGACCCTGTGGGTCTCTCCAATGAACTCTCCTGTGAGGCTAGGAGTTCCTCCTGCTCCTGCCTCAACCCCCACAGGTGTTTTCAGTTGGTGCTTTGAGGCTTTATTTCCCTATGCCGGAACCTGGGCTGTGTGGTCTGTCTGCTCCCCAGTTGTTCCTTTATCTGCATGAGAATGTGGGACCTCCCACTCCTCCAGCCACCACCTTGCTGGGAGACCTCTCCGCCTGGCTGCCTGTCTCTGCTCCACCTACTGGTCTGGATGAATGTTTCTTTTTTAACTCCTTGGTTGTCAGACTTCCATACAGTTTGATTTTCTGTCAGCTCTGGTTGTCTTTTGTGTTTAAATTTGTTGTTGTCTTTCTTTTGGTTGTGCAAGGAAGCACAGTGTATCTACCTACACATCCATCTTGACCTGAAGTCCCTTGTACCAGTTATTTTCTTTGGTTGGTATTATTACTGACCTCAGGTGATGACCCTAAAGGCTCTCTTAGTGGGCACAAATTTTGTCTAATGAATTATAATGTAATGGCCATTGTTTTTGTAGCAAGCCTTTTTGAGCTATTGAAATATTCCTTTGTAATGGATTGCTAAAACTATAATTTTTAGGTCAAAGGACAACAATATGACATCTCCTGTTACCTTCAATGTAAGTTAAACTAATTATGCTTCCCCATAAATGAATTGTAGTAATGTATATTAATGGCAGCTTTTTTGATTCAAAGTCATTTAGAAACAGCATGGCACATTTCTTATTAAAATCGTGTTGTCACAAACATTAAGAAAAATGTATATTTTATTTTATTTGTTGTTTATTTATTGTGTCCTTTGTCCAGAGTTAAGACAGTAAGAATGCATCTTAGTTGTAGAATTTGTTCCAGATCTTAGCATTAAATGCCTGTCCTTCACCCAAGTTTTAGTTTCCTTTGGGAAGTTTTTTATATTTATTCTGAATTAACAAACTACATTCCAGAGTGTAGATATTTTGTGGATTGTTTAAACTCTGTAGATGGCTTTTACTCACAGTTTTAAAAATGCATTTTGAAAATACGGTGTAACAGACAACTCTGAAAGAATGGAGGTGGAAGAGATTTCCAAAGCCACTGTAGGTGTGGGGAAGAGAACACGCTTTTGGCATTAATAATATGTTATTGTAAACGTCATGCAGATGATATTTCCAAAAAAATATATATTTATGTGATACATAGATGCTCATTTAGCCATAAAATTTGCCTTATTATTTCAATTAAAAAAACTTATTATTTTGAAATGATACTACATTTACAGAAAAGTTACATAATATGGAAAATTCCCATTTACACTTCACCTAGCTTCTCTTGATGTTAATAACTTTCTTTTTTTAAGTAATTTTTATTGATTATGATATTACAGCTTTCCCCATTTCTCTCCCTTTATCCCCCCTCTGTCCTGCACCCCCAACCCTTCAGCATTTCCCCCCTTAGTTCATATTCATGAGTTTTACATATAATTTATTTGAGTCCTCTGTTTCCTATACCATTTTTTATCTTTCCCTGTCTATTTTATGCCTATCAATTATGCTTCTTCTTCCCTGTACCTTTTTCCCTTTATTCCTTCCTTCCTCCTCCCCACTGAAATCTCTCCATGTGATCTCCATTTCTCTGATTCTATTCTTGTTCTAGTTGTTTGCTTAGTTTTTGTTTCATTGTTTGCCTTTTCTTTTAGGTTTATTTGTTGGTACTTGTGAGTTTATTGTCATTTTACTGTTCATATTTTATCTTCTTTTTCTTAGATAAGTCCCTTTAACATTTTATATAATAATGGCTTAGTGATGATAAACTCCTTTAACTTGACCTTATCTGGAAACACTTTATCTGCCCTTCTATTTAAATGATAGCTTTGCTAGATATAGTAATCTTGAATGTAGGTCTTTGCCTTTCATAACTTGAAATACTTCTTTCAAGCTTCTTTCTAGCCCCTTCTTGCTGTTGAGAAATCAGCTGATAGCCTTATGGGCATTCCTTTGTAGGTAACTCTCTCCTTTCCTCTTGCTGCTTTTAAAATTCTCTCTTTATCTTTAATCTTGGGTAACTAAATGATGATGTGCCTTAGTGTGTTCCTCTTTGGGTCCAACTTCTTTGGGACTCTCTGGGCTTCCTGGACTTCCTGGAAGTCTATTTCCTTTGTGAGACTGGGGAAGCTTTCCTTCATTATTTGTTCAAATAAGTTTTCAATTTCTTGCTGTTGTTCTTCTACTTCTGGCACCCCTATCATTCGGATATTGGAATGTTTCAGGTTGTCCCAGAGGTTCCTCAGCCTCTCTTCATGTTTTTGAATTCTTGTTTCTTCATTTTTTTCTGGCTGGATGTTTATTTCTTCCTTTTGTACAAAATCATTGTTTTGAGTCCTGGTTTCCTTCCTGTCACTGTTGGTTCCCTGAATATTTTGCCTTATTTCATTTTGGGTATCTTTTTTTTTTTTTTTTTTTTCATTTTTCGACCAAACTCAATCAGTTCTGTGAGCATTTTGATTACCAGGACTTTAAATCAGATAGGTTGGCTATTTCCTTATCACTTAGCTCTCTTTCTGAAGCTTTGCTCTGTTCTTTCATTGGGCCATATTTCTTTGTCTCAGCATACCTGTTAAGTTGTAAGTGGGTAGGACCTTAGGTATTCACCAGGGCAGGGCAACCTTCCCTGCTATGCTGCACCGCTGTCGGTCCGGTTGTTCTGGCTGACTGCTTCTTTAATTCCTTGGTTGTTGGAGCTCCGTGCAGTTTGATTTTCTGACACCTCTGTTTGTTTATTGAATTTAGATTTGTTGTTATACTCATTTTGGTTGTGCGAGGAAGCGAAGGGTTTCTACCTATGCCTCCTTCTTGGCCAGAACTCTGATGTTAATAACTTTTTTAACTATAGTGTAATTGTCAGAACCAGGAAATTAGCATTAACTCCGTAATTCTTTTTGTTTGACTTTAAATAATTTTTTATGTTTCTATTATATGATATCTATTATATTATATTAATTTTAAGGTAAACCCAATGATTAGGCATTATATAGCTTACTAAGTGATCACCCCAGTAAGTCTAGTATCCATCTGATAACATACATACTTATCATAATATTATTGAGTATATTCTCTATGTTGTACTTTACCATTACTATTGTATAACTACCAATTTGTGCTTCTTAATTTTGTTGCCTGTTTTACCGATACTCCCAACCCCCTTCCTATATGGCAACCATCAAAATTTCTCTGTGTCTATAAATCTGTTTCTGTTCTTCTTGTTCATTTTTTTTTTATTTTTTAGATTCTACATATAAGTGAAATCATCTGACATTTGTCTTTCTCTGTCTGACTTGCTTCACTTGGCACAGTACTCTCTAGTCCCATCCATGTTGTTGCAGATGGCAAGATTTCATTCTTTTTTGTGGCTGAGTCATATTCCATTGTATATATGCCCTACTTCTTTATCCACTCATCTATTGATAGACACTGAGGTTGTTTCCATATCTTTGCTATTGTTAATAATGTTTCCATGAGCAAATGGATATATATGTCTTTTTTATTTCATGTTTGGGGTTTCTTCAGATAAATAACCAGAAATGGACCTGCTAGGTCCCTCTTTGTCTCTTGTTATATAATCATTGTTTTAAAGTTTGTTTGTCTGTTATTAGTATTGCTACCCCAGCTAGTTTTGTTTGTTTTCATTTTCAAGAAAAATCTTTTTTCATCACTTTAATTTCAGCCTGTGTGTGTCTTTTGAGCTGAAGTGAGTCTTTTGTGCACAGCGTATGTAAGGGTCTTGTTTTGTTTTCTCCTCAGCCTCCATATGTCTTTTGATTGGAGCATTTCATCCATTTTTATTTAAAATCATTATTGATAAATATGTATTTATTGACATTTTATTATTCAGAAAAAGAACAATGGCCTCTGCTAGCACTTCTGTCTGGGACACAGCTACCCCTCTAGCTCTCTTCTTGGTATCAGGCAGTTCATTTCCTCCCCATATGTCCCTGCTACCTTTTGAGCTGCTACCCTAGCACTGGAGTTCAGACTGAATGAATCTGAGTAAGTCCGTGTGTAGGACCTTTAAGAGGGGCTCTGTAAGAGGAATGTCTGGGACTCCAGAAGCCCTCCATGTCACTCAGCCATAATCACTTCTGGGTTTTATAGCCAGAAGTTATGGGAAATTCTCTTTCTAGCACTGGAACCCTGGACTAGGGAGGGTTGGTATAGGGCTGAGACCCCTTGTTCCTCAGGGAGGACCTCCAAGCTGAGATACTCCTCGTGATTTTTCCCACTACACATGGGATCAGCCCTTCTTAATCTCTGTCTCTCCTGGCTTCCTTATATCCTTATTCAGAAGAGTATGGTTCAGCTAGATTTCAGGCAGTTCTATATGATGGTTGTTCTTTCATTTAGTTTTACTTTTGATGTGATTGTGGGCGGATTGAAGTATCACATTTATCTATGCTGCTATTAATGAGGACTGACCCAAAAGTATCTTTTTAAAAATAAACTTTTATTTTGAAACAGTGTTGGATTTATAGATAAATTGCAACCATTAACAAAATTTCCTTCTATTCCTGGTTTGTATTATGAATGTGTTGACTTTTATCAAATGTTATTTCTGCATTCATTGAAGAGTCATTTTTTTTGTTTATTCCATTAATGTACTAAGTCATATTGATTGTTAGGTATTTAATCAAACTATCATTCCTTCAATAAACCTGAAATAAAATTATCTTCAATCAATACTTTCATATATGGTATATCCTTCTACCTAACGGTCCGTGTGATTTAGTTTACTTCAGATTTTTCATTTATTTTTATAAACTATATTTTTGATATTTTTCCATGTTGAGAATGCTTACCATCTACTCTCAGCGAGTTTAAAGCATGTGATACTACATTATGAACCGTATGCAATACCACATTATGAACTGTACTCACCATGCTGTAAATTAGATCCTCAGAACCAAAAGTTTGTACCTTTTGATATACATCAGCCCATTTTCTTTCCTGCCCCCAGTCCCTGGCAACCACTATGTTATTCTCTGTTTCTGTATAGTTGGCTTATTTCAATACTTAGTGTAATTCCCTGCATGGTCATCCGTGTTGTTGTAAATGGGAGGATTTCCTTTTTTATGGCTGAAAAATATTCCCCTATATATATATATATACACACACATACAGGGTGAAGCAAAAAGTAGATTTACAGTTGTGAGTACATGAAACACAGTTTATTTTTCTATTATTATTTATTAATTGTTGTATTATTTTCTTTTTTTAATATTTTATTTATTTGTTTTTAGAGAGAGGGGAAGGGAGGGAGAAAGAGAGGGAGAGAAGCAGCAATGTATGGTTGCCTCTCACATGCCCTCTGCTGGGGACCCGGTCTGCGACCCAAGCATGTGCTCTGACTGGGAATCGAACTTGGACCCCTTGGTTCCCAGCCCGTGCTCAATCTACTGAGCTACACCAGTCAGGGCTAATTGTTGTATTATTTTCAATATGAACAACTGTAAACCTATCCCACTCTCTATGTATACATATAGTACACCAATTTTCTTCATTTATTCATCTTTTGAAGGACATTTAGGTTGTATCAGGTTTTAGCTGCAAGTCTAATTTTTTGTTATTAGGCATAGCACTACTCATATATTCTATTTTTAGTTCCATCTATTTTGGTCAGTTGTGTTTCCAAGGAATTTATTGTTTATTCTAACTGTCAGATTTATTGATGCAGTGTTGTTTATAATATCTTTTCTAATATTTAAGTTTTATCACAATGCCTCTTTATTAATTTCTATAACTGGTGATGTATGTTTTTACCATTTCTGTTCATCACTCTTCCTTGAGATTTTTTCAAATTGTAAGCTTTTAACTTTATTGAGATCTTCTATTCTGTGTCTATTGCTTTTGTCACTGATTTCTTAGTAGTGTTCCTTATTCCTTCTACTACATCTTATGGTTGATTTATCATAGTTTTTTTAGTTTCTTCAGATGAAAGCTCAGAATACTAATTCTTATTTTTTCATTAAATTCAAAATATTGCCTAGTTTTAATTTTGACAAGTTTTGTTGCATAGGTTTATTTTGAGTTCTGTTGCTAATTTTTTAAATTATTTGATTATTTTATTTAATCTGATAATGCATTTACAAATGTTACTCTGCCTAAAATATTCATGCCAAATAAGATTAAGAATCCCTATGAATATACGTGGCCACAGAAGGTACACAAAGTCAGATAATTTTTATCACATTATACTAGGTTGCTTTTCATCATGATTAGCATTTTATGTTCATAAAACCTGTGAGAACAAAGATAGGCATTTGTTCTAAGGTTCTCATTTACATTTTCTCACAGACGTGCCTTTTATAATTGTTTATATTGAATATAGACTAACATGGTCTTTGTTGTTTCTCAGTTTACATAGAAATAAATTTACACAATAAGAATATAAAAATTCTGACTAATCCATCTAAAGGTTAATGCTAAAGATTGGACACTTTGGATTTGGGGTTTGGCTCTGGCTTTTACTAGCTTTCTAATATTAAGTTAATTAAGCTTACCTTGTGTTTCTTTATCCAAAGCAGGGATAATTTATAGAGATATAGAGACCTGGGGGTTTCTATCACAAATTCTCCTGTTTTTAGTATACTGTTGTCCTTCCATACCATTTGCCCAAAAGGTGTTACTTTCAGGACATTCTGTTTTGCTTTCATTTTGATAATCTTCAGCATTTTTACATTACGTTTCCTAGATCTCCAGGCAGGTTTATATTTTTGTGTAAACAGCATACCTGGTGCATGTATTTTTTTATTACTAGTATTTTGCCAATCCTGGGATCTAAATGATGTCTTCCTCATGTCATATCAATAAGAACTTTATGTTTAGATATAGATGAAAGTTTCATACATTTTTCATTTTGTATACATACAGTAGGGTTGGATTCCATTACCGAAAAGAGCTATCATATATTTATATTCCATGTATATATGAAATAATGATGACTGTAGCATTATCATATATATTAATTATCTCTGATATGCAAAGTTCTGTCTTAACCACTTTATGCATGTTATTTTATTTTCAAAACATCACTGTTTTATGTATTTAAGCCCTGATATTCTCTAACCTAATTATCTAATAACTGATATTTGTTAATTCCATGGATATCAAGAAATGCGTGTTTTTATATATATAGGAAATCTATATATTGAGTTCTGTGAAACTGGTTCTATAGGTAGTTATATTTCCATTAAATGTGTTATGTGTTATAAGAGATAAAAAATTATCTTTTCAATCTACTTTAATATAGAGGAAAAAAGTAAATTTGTGAATTTTAACATCCAAGAAATTTAGAGTAGAAAGAGCACAAGATATATATGAGAGGATTTGACTTGGATAGACTCTGGGGAATTATATGATCTTAGAAAAATGATAGAGACTAACATCTCTAGGCTTCTGTATTTTTCAAGTTAAATATGTAAAAAGAAAAATGATGACAATAGCTTCACAGGCCATTAGAAATACATTAATAATAAATTTAAAAGGCACTTCTAAATGTCAAAGAATTATATAAATATTTTCATAGCAAATATGGGTTTTCATAGTGAAATATGACATATTAATGAATAAAATTATAAATCAAAAGTATAAATCAAGACATATTTGAAAGCAACAGAATGTTCTTTCCATTTCTCTCTTTCTTTTTTGGCTCTTTTTAGATGGGAAACTAAGAAAAGCTGCTGATTTTGTATTCGTGAGCAGCATGATAAGTGAAGTGAATATTTTGGGGAAGATGGTTTAGTATTGCAACAGCTGGTTCAGGTTGTTCCCTTATCAGAAATAGTGCTTTAAAAAAAAAAGAAATAGTGCTTTTAAACTATCAAAAGTAGGAATACAGCTGAAAATACAATTTTCACTCAACTGAGTAAACTCTGCCATTTTCCCTTTTATGTTCTTCTCTGTATCTCCCAACTTTACTAATGTGAAAATTTGGCTTTTTATCTTCTCCATATGAGGTCTTTTTGTATAGTGTGAAGTAGAAGAAAAATTAAGGTACTTCACTCTATTTGTAAGCTTAATTTTAATCTTGATGGCATCTTTAAAAATTTTGCCCTTAAAGTTAGAAAAGTACTCAGCATTTCAATCTTATTGAACATAATCTAAGTAAGACTAATGCTTCAATCTTTTTTCTAAAACTTTTTTTCATTAAAGATTTTATTTATTTTTAGAGAGAGGGAAAGGGAGGGAGAAAGAGACGGACAGAAACAGCAATGTATGGTTGCTTCTCACATGGCCCTCACTGGGGACCTGGCCTGCAACCCAGGCATGTGCCCTGACTGGGAATTGAACCGGCGACCCTTTGGTTCCCAGCCCACACACAATTCATTGAGCTACACCAGCCAGAGCTAATGCTTCAATCTTGTGGAACATTAACTAAATAAGGTGCCTTCATTGCCTGACAATAGATAATCTCTTGATAATTATGTTTTACATTTAGGCTCAGTACATTTGCTGGACTTTTGGTTGAATTTCCTCAGAATTCCAGAACAAAGATTGTGTTTACTGTGATGAGAATGGCACTTGATTAGAATTTATTCAGAATTTATACCAAGGGTTGACTTCTAGAGAAGTGACAGATTAAATGCAGCTCAATGCAAATTAAAGATAAAAACACACAAGGTGTTCATGTAAGAGCCGTGCCTAAACCAAGTGCATTTTGTGGACTAATGTTCATGTCTCTGGATGAATTGCGATCTTGGGCAACAGATAAAACGCGTTAAGAGAAAAGGTGTCTTTTCTGACATGAAACAAATACTGATCCTTTTATTGGATTAAATAATAACTGGATATACAGGCAGACAGTTTAACTATTCAGGAGTCTGATTTAAAGAAAGGGGGACTTTTCAAGTATTTGTCTTGGCAGCTCATCTTAGCTTTTCCTTTAGGGCATTATGCTTAGTGACTTCAAATTTGCAGCTTTAGTGTTGATTGGACTCCTGGGTTTGTCCTAGAAAACTCTGACAAGAGTAAAAACAAATTTCATAAGCAAAGAATTAAAATTGACAATGGAAATTTTCTGGTTTTGCTGACTCATGAACAGATGGTGCTTCTAATCCTTTCATTAAATGCCTGTTTATAATGTTCATGTCTGTAGCCAACCCAGAGTGAGAGTCACAGCTGTAAAGTCCAGGTTTCTGTGGAACTGAATTGAACCTTGGAACGAACTCACAATGCTGGGACACTAATGTTAATTCTCAGTCCTTGTGCAGTCGATTGGGCACCTCAGTCTAGTGTTTGGACTGAGGATTATTATCTCAGCTACACCAGAAGGATGTTGCATTTCTGATATCAACATAGTTCTAGAATTCTACTTACTTGCCATTTGAGCTGTTTCTTTTTGCAATATACCTAAAGGACCTTCCTTGTATTGGTTTTAATTCAAATTAATTTTATGTATAAAATATTTCAAATACATGGGTAAGAAGAAACATTTGTTTTCATTATCTAAAATTTAACAGTTGTTTATATTTGGGAATATTTGTTTCAGATTTTATGTTTTAAAAACACAAATCACTAAAATCTAATTTTCTTTTCACTTCTTCCCTTCCCCAAAGGAATTTTTATTCTGAAATGACATGTATTAATACATTGCACAGTTTTTATTTTCATATTTGTATACATTCATAGAAATAAAGGTTGATTTTTCTATTTCTAAAATGTAGGGCCCTGACTGGTGTAGCTCAGTGGATTGAATGCGAGCTGGGAACCAAAGGGTCCCGGTTTGATTCCCAGTTGGGGCACATGCCTGGGTTGCGGGCCTGGTCCCCAGTGAGGGCCAAGCGAGGGGCAACCATACATTGCCGTTTCTCTCCCTCTCTTTCTCCCTCCCTCTCCTCTCTATAAAAAATAAAAAAATAAATAAAATATAAAAAAAGAAAAAAATGTAGGTAAAATAATTTTCAACTTGTTTTTATTTTTAACTTTATTGTGTGTTTTGAAACCTTAGATTTTGTTTATGTAGTTACTATCTCTAAAGTCTTTGATGGTATGAATAGAATATTCACTCATCAGTATATTACCGATAGATTCCTTATTTTCAGTGTTAATTGCTATAAGCCCTTGCTGAACTGAATATCATTTTAGAAGGCTTTTTTAGATAAGGCGGATTTTGCAAGGTTACAGAACTGCTGAAAGTAATGCTGGGTGGCAGTGAATGCACGTCAACGGATTTTCTAGGTATTGTAACACATTGCCAGATTCTTCTCCAAAGCAGTGCTTCAGTTTAAACCTTAGCAACTATATTCATGAACTCTATAAAAAACATACCCTAAATAATACTCAGTTTTATTAGACTCAGTATTTTTGGCCAGTCTAGTGCCTGGTTTTGCACTATAATCCTAATGCCTTGCATATAGCTGGTGCTCAATATGCATTTATAAAATTAATGACCTGTTATGATATGGTTCTATTTATTTTATGCTATATAAAATCAATAATTTTGAAATTAGTGATACTTTGCAATCATTAGAGTCCCAAAACTGTTTTGTTATTGTCATTGAAATACATTTGGCACCTTGTTTCCCAAATCATGTACCAAGCCGCCCCAGTGAACTCGGAGGCTGTAAAATATTTTAAACGTAGAACTGGAGAGCATCGTGCTAAGTCATATAAGCCAGACAGTGAAAGACAAACACCATGTGATCTCACCTACAAGTGGAACCTAGCCAACAAAACAAACAAGCAAGCAAAGAACCAGAGACATGGAAATAAAGAACAAACTGACAGTGACCAGAGGTGGGGTGGGGGGAGGATAGTGAGGGGAAGAAAGGGAAGGGTTAAGCCAAGGAAAACGTATAAAGGACCCATGGACAAAGACAATGGGGGAGGATTGAAAGTGGAGGGTGGGAGGGTAGGGCAGGGGAGAGTAATGGGGGGAAATGGGGACAACTGTAATTGAACAACAATAAAAAAAGAAAAAAGAAAAATATAGTAACAACTCTGCAAACTACTAGCTATGGTTGTTTCAGTTGCAAAACTAAGCTGCATTCTGATACTTTTGATGATGTCATATCTTGTGTAGTTAGGTTTTTGACAGTTGCTGTGATATAAAGCAACTACCGTAAGAAAAATCAATGTGGAACAGAAAATTGGGTTGGTGATGTTCAAACTGATTCCAGGATTTGAGAAATGGTATAACATCAAACAGCACATGCCATTTAGTAAGTAACTGCGGGTATTTGAAAATGAGATACAGTATTGCTTTTGTTTTGATTTGTGCTAGCAGTTTTTAAAATGACCACCAAATTGTTTAAGTACAAGCAAAGTAAATGATTAGTAAGTGGTTTGAATCTAACTACTTGATGAACAGAACAAGTATTCATTTGTCTAAGAGACCAATGACAAACTTTACTGAGTCAGTAAGGAAGCAATGAAGAGACAGCTTGGAAATTTCTGCATTTAACCAATTTAACCATTTCCATTCTGGACATTTGCTTTGAATAGACACTAATTTCTAGTTCCTTATATAAACAGTAACATTTTAAGAGGTGTGTTATATATTTATATCATGATACATTATTATGGTTTTTAAAGGATATATGATAAGAATTTAGATTGATATAGGTTGCAGGTTTTCTCCTGCCATTATGCTGTAGCTCAAATCTCAAAAAAAATGGGACTGACTTTAGAGGACTTTTTAGGTTTCAAAATAGAAGACAATTTATTTAAAATTATCCATTATTGTTTATACTTTTTATTTTCATAAGAGCTGTTTGCCTGTTAAAGCTGAAGCTAAGCTACTATCTTCAGTATTTGTTAGATCTTATCATTGTCTCTTTCAGAGGGTTGCTATATAGAGTCCTTACAGATTGTTAATGTCCTGGCTACACTTGATAAGCCTCTTATAAGAACTTATTTGGAATAGGCTTTAACTATCACTTTCATTCATTAAACTCCCATCTTTGTGTTCACTTTTTTAATAATTTTTGCTGAATTGTGCCACAGAGTGCATAAATGCCATTATAATTAAATTTATTTTAGCTTATAACCTGAATCCTATTTAATTGCTGGGATATTTTGACTCCTGCTATTATTAATAACTTTGCTCATTAATATAACTTATCCATTGATAGTTTCAATGCAGAAATTTTCAGTAATAAATTTATATTTTAAAAGAATTTTTAATAAGGTGATTATATCATACTTGTATTATTACTAGTTCTGGAAATGTACTACAATGATAGATTAAATTTTAAAATGAGTTTCACATGGTAAACGAGAAGATAAGTTTGTCATTTAGAAGAAATTCAACAATCTATAATTCTCAGAATTAAGCATATTTACGAAAAACAAAGAAAAAATGTCTTTGCTTTCACATGTCCTTCCCTCAGTTCATATCGATATATTTCACTGCTCTCCCAACTGTCTCTCTGAGATTCCAGGGTTGTGTGCATGCTGCACATTCTAATTTATTAAGAATTTTTACCACTGGAACCTAATTAACAAAACAAACAAGCAAGGAAAATAGAACCAGAGACATTGAAATTAAGAACAACCTGACAGTACCCAGAGGGGAGGTGGGAGGGGATATAGGGGGGAGGGGGAAGGGTTTTCAAGAACAACTATAAAGGACACATGGACAAAACTAAAGAGGGGTAGGATCAAAGGTGGGAGGTGGGGATGGCTGGGGTGGGGGGAGTTGTGGGGGAAAATGGAGACAACTGTACTTGAACAATAATAAAAACATTTTAATGAAAAAAAAAATTTACCACTGAGACTTCTTGGAAAAATGAGTGAGTTCATGTTGGTGGGAGTCTTCCTAGTCCTAAATTCTGATCTAGCACAGCTCTTGGAAACTAAAAACAGTATATTTGTAGAATTTAAGGAACTGAGATCTAGGAGTTTTGGACTCTATTTTTTTCCTTTTTATCTTTCTTTTTTGACTATAGTATTTTAAAGACATATCTTTGTACAGTATTTTGATCATTTTGTGCCATTGCTAATTAGATGATTTTCTGATTTAAGGAAGCTGTGTTTTGTCTATTTTATTTATGCTACTATTGATTCTTTTTAAACTATTGTTTTTCTTGTTGTTAGTATGGTTTATTGGGAAGGGTAGTAAATTAGAGGTAGGGTAGAGATCACAAGGATCTATAAAGATGCTATGATTTTCATTAGCCTGTTTATCAAAAGCAGTTTTGTCATTCTCTGCTGTAGTTTCTGCGTGACAGCTGTTTTAGAGCAAAATACTGAAACCATCATTTTGAAGGTGCCAACATGCCAATAGAAATTTGATTGATGTGATAAAATTGTGATAGGTAAAATACTAAATTTTCTTTCATAAACAGTAAGTCACAAGAAGATAATTTTAAAGGTTTTTGTTAAAATTAATTTGTTGAGAAAATAAAAAAAAGAAAAAATAATAACTAGTGATTTTATTCCCCACAAAATACAGGGCTCTTCTATAAATAATGTTAGGACAAGTGAATGGTTATATCTAAAGAAGAAAGTAAATTTGGATCTCTATCTCACATGCATGAGATGAAATGCAAGCATATCTAATATTCAGATATTAAAAATGAGAGCATTAAAATACAAGACAAAATATTGGAAAACTACTTTATAAATATGAAATGGTACTGAGAAAACCTCATTAAGAAGGAATCTATAGGAAAGTCTGGAGCTAATAGGGAGGGGTAGCTGAAAAGACAAAGGTGATGGGGGCAGAATAAGACAGAGTCAACCACAGGAGCTGAGAGGTAATATGTTCCAAAAGGTGGAACCCATTGTACCTTGAGCCAGTAATCAAACAGCTGGTGTTTATTACAGTTGGTATTAGCTATTTGCAGCTTGGTTAGAATATTCTGGAAAAGGAGCAGATGCTGTCCAAACGGCAAGTAGAATCTAGGCTCTAGACTATGTTGATGGATGACAGGACCATTGTCTTACATTGATGTCAGGGGTTGGTTCCTAATACTTAGAGGAGCAGTTGATCCTAGCAAAATGGGCTATACAATTAACTAGATAAGGAACTTGAAGGACAGCATTAGTGGTAGCTTCACACCAAGGGAGACTTGTTACTAAGTACTGAAGTAATATACTAGGTTGAGTTATTCTAGTTTAGGTTTTGGATTGATCAGAGAAATCACGTGGGGTTGTGGATATGTAGTCCCATGTGTGCTGAAAACAGATGCAGAGATGGAAGTGAAAGTTCAAGATACCGAAAATATGTAAATTGATACTGAGAAAGAGGAGTGGCTTTGGGTGAGACCCGAAGCCAACATTGACATGACCAATCATCTGTAATGAACATTTGAATTTTTGGAGAAATCTAGACAGATATAAATGTTTTTCTAATTGTTCTCAAAGACGCAGGATTTTTGTTTTTTTTTTGTTTTTTTTTTTGTATATTATATACAAAATAATCCTTATCTCCTTACATGTAAGTTCTCCTCGGGAATAGTACATTGAAAAAAGAAAAAGAGAAGAAGTAAAGGCTTGGATGATTACAACTAATAATTTCTTTATCTCAGTTCATTTTTTTATTTGTTGCATACTTTTGGAATAAAGATTCCAATGTGCAATTGGCAGGTAATAAGAGTGCATCATGGAATTTGAAAGGGTTGAATCACAAATATAGAAAATGTACATTAACAGTTGGTATTATTATTGAAGTATGATTTTTGGCAGAATGGTGATCACCTTAGACTTTCACTTTTCTTGTTAGTATCCCTGATTGGTGGGAAAGCAAATGTACCACAGCAAGTAAAATCATGTCTGAAACACTTGATTTTAAACATTCAGTCAGGAAAGTCTGAACATTGAGGATTATTCTGAATTATTATCATTTACCTTCTGTTTTCAGAGGTTATTTCTCATAAGCCTGATTCTGCAGGGAGTTAATCTTTCCAACCCTTCTTGCCTTTATTGATGTCACTGTCAAAAAGCTTAGAGAGCTTGACCAAGTATAAGGATTTTTTTCCTCAGAAATACTTCTACTAACTTAATATTACATTATAATGATATTTTAATTTTAAACTTCAAGTTTAAATTTACCTTATTATTAATCTGTGAAAATCCTTAAGAAGTAGGGAGGAAAATTCCAGTGAATCCATTGAGACAAAGGAGTTAACCGAATTAAGCATGGAGCCTACAAAGAGGCCTTCAATGAAAAGGTATCACGTTAATATGAGGGAAAATAGCATATGTCAAGTATTGAAGTTAATTTATAATTTGTATTAATTGCTTTATTTTAATGTATTTAGTCTTTGCCTTTAACATAAGTACCTCCTTGAATGCTTCACTGTATTTCCCATAACCGTGAAATGGGGTTGCTTTCTTTTTGATACCTGCTGAGGGTAGGGCAGAATATGAAGTTTACAAGTGTGAGCCTGAGGAGCATTTGTTGAATTTGTCACAGCTTTGAACCATGGGCTGTTTTGCTAATTGGTTGGCTTAAGTGCAATTATGAAAACAGGAATTTGGAGGTACTTTAAGGGCAACTTTAGAATATTAGGTAACCAGGGCTTGGGGAGAGATTTTATGGTCCAGAGGTGAACTTAATCTTTGGAATACTTTTGGGTTGTGAGGAGAGCCACGGTGCTGCCAAATGCACTTTCTCTTCCACGTGCAAGAGCCACTGCGCTGTAGTCACGCAAAGTCAAATTTCGAGTGGTGGCTTTAATTCTGACTGGGATGTCACCAGTATTCTGTATATCAATGTTATATTAATAATTCAGGCCTAGCCCGTTTTGGTTGCACATTTTTCCTTTCTGTACTTTTAGAAGTTTTGAAGGGTTATTAAAATGATTGAATGTCTAATCTTCCTACTTGAGAGCATGTCTTAATATATAAATTATACCTGATAAAAATATTTGTGTAGTAGTCATTATGAAATGTGACATTATTTCTTTAACATTTTGTCAGAGAATGATTTTTTTTAGATTCAAATTCATTAGTTTTCAACTATTCTTACACTTACTATACAGCTATTAATACCACCAGTGTGGAATTGCTAGAGCATTTTTCTTTAATTCTCTCTTTCCCTAAGAGTTCACATTTCCATTTATGCATCCCAGTGAGCTGCAAAAGAGTCATCATATGTACTTTTGACATGTTAAGTCAAAGGATGGATATTAGTCTCCTATTTTATTAAGTTTAAAAAAATAGTAATACTTTAATATTTTAGTAATTTCCAAGTAGACCACTTATCATTTACCAATCAGAATTTGCTTCCAGCACATAATTTTTGAATTAACATATATTTCCAAAATGAAAAAAACAACAACAACAACAACAAAAACACCTCACTAGTCTAGGACAAATGTTTTAAAGGATTTTATAGAATAGAACTAGTTCCTTAAATAGAAACTAATTTCCATGCCTGTAAACTCTGATTCATTTCATCTGCAAGACTGGTTTAACAGTGTTTGGATAAAGAAGGCTATACTTACTGATACTTCTTGTTCATTTGCATTGCTTCAGTGTTTGAATGTAGTGACTTATGGTCCTGAGGGTAAGTTTAGCAATTTGCATCAAATATTTATATACATTACTATCTTTGTTATATATCAATAATACAAATATACAAATTAAGATACTTGATTGGCTTAGTATTTTATATGCAGAAATGAAGATATAATTTCTTGCATCTTTGACTACTTTTAGGATTTAATTATTTAAATTTAACATCATGGGAAAAATATTTCTGTAGAGCAGTTTTTTGTTTCTAGAAATTAACTGTAGTAATACAGGGGCAGGTGTTTTGATGAAATGGCTAAATCAAATAGAAACAGTATTATTTAATAGCTGATGGACATGAAGCACTCCACTGAAAATTACCAGTATTATAAGTCACACACAGAAGTAATTCTGTAATATGTGGAAAAACTTTGATTCTGAAAATGTAAGAAAAGGGGAAAGGTAGGTTGAAGTTATTTTTTAAACAATTAAACTTTTAGGATGTCACTTATTTATAGCTTTTATAATGACAATATAATAATTCAGCACATTTTTATTTATTAAATTTAGACAGAGAAAAGTAAATACCATGTAATTTCATTTATATGTGTAATAAAAGACAAAATAAATGAACAAAAAAATGGAATCAAACTCATAGATACAGAGAACAAATTGATGGTTGCCAGTTGGGAGGATGATATTAGGATGGTTAAAAAATAGTGAAGGTATTAAGATGTACAAATTGCCAGTTATAAAAACAGTGATGCGGATATAAAGTGTCATGAATCTCGTCCCGTGAAATTCGTGTGTTGTGGAAGGTGTGTGAATAAATTCATACGGAGTACATATAGTACATACATATATGTGGGTACATATTTACCCACAGGAAATTCCATTTTTACACACATGGGGCCTGCTTGCTGTTCTACGTTCCACTGATGTTTCTTTTAGATGTGAAACGTTGGGCTACATTTCCCATGGTGAG